>ML839882.1:21543-34033 GCA_009831015.1 Picea engelmannii | reverse complement strand
TGGGGGTTCGGGGGTAGTGCCCCCGAGAAAAAAAAATTGCCTCGAGAAACGTGTCACATTTTTGCCTCGTTTTTCATGTTGCCTCAATATTTGTGTCCATTGTTGGGCGATTTTTCGGCACACAGTTTTTGTCGATGGTTTTCTATTTACGGTTAAGGAATTAGGGTTGTTGACTAATCCAGGTCATTGGGTTAGGGTTTTGGATGCCACTAGCTCCTATAGGTATATTGTATTGTAAACAATGTATCACTATGAATGAATATAGAATATGTTGGTTTTCCCAGTTTGGGTTTCCAGGGGAAAAATACCAGTGTAATGTTTGTATTTTCCATTGTATATTTTCTGTTCTTTTACTGAAAATATGTTTGTAGTAAATATTGTTCAAGGTTAAAATATACAATAGGTATATCTTTATCATGGATCATATCCTTCACTACTTCCATGAACGTTTGATTCTTCCTTTGTGCTAATCCATTCTAATGAGTATTGTAGGGAACAGAAAGCTCCCTCTTAATCCATGCTTCCTTGCAATATTCTTTGAATTCCTCTGAAGTGAATTCTCCTCCATTATCTGATCGCCAAGTATTTATCTTGCGCTCTGTTAGGTTTTCTACCAGTGCCTTAAATTCTTTGAATTTTCCAAACACTTCATTATTTTCCTTCAACAAATAGATCCAAGTTTTATGTGAGTAATCATCAATAAAAGACACATAATATACATACCCTCTTAGTGAAGTTGTTGACATTGGTCCACACACATTCAAGTGCATGATGTCCAATAATCTTTTGGCTCTGTTATCATTGTTGGGAAAGGAGTGCTTCACATTCTTTACTTGTGCACAACCTTTGCACATGTCATCTAGTTTTTCCTGAATCTATGGTAGTACTGTAACCATCTTGATCACACTCAGTAGGGCCTTGTAATGTAGGAAAGAAAATATCCTATTCCATAATTCATTGGGATTCACAGTGTCGTGAATTAATGTTGAATATGATCTCCCTTTCAATTTGTAGAGTCCTCCCTCTTGAACTCCAATCACCACAACATCATCAAAATTCTTCTCTCTAGGCCACATAAGAATGTGTTCATCAACAAATGAAACTCTATAACCCTTCTCATCTATTGTTGAAATCAAGAGAAGGTTCTTCTTCAATCCATGAACATAGAGAACTTCCTTCATCTTCATTGGATTTCCTGAGTCTAACTTGTAGGAGGATTCTCCTACTCCTTTGACCGGATACTGATATTCATCTCCCAATTTCACCTTGTGTGGTGAATTCTTATGAGTAAGGTTAGACAAGGAGTATTTATAACTTGTCATGCACTTGGAAGCACCACTTTCCACCAGCCAAATGTCACTTCCATGAGTGACAGTTCATGTAAGGGATGAGATAAGAACATACTCCTCATCACTTGATTCATTTCGTTTGCAACCTTGTTGGGTGGTTCATCATCTTCAACTGTATGAACATGATTCCTTTTACATCCTTTATTTTCCCTTGATCTCTGAATGAGGGAACAATTCCTAGCAATGTGTCCCATTTTATGACAATAGAAACATCTGATATTTGGGTTATTTCTTCGGCCCTTCTAAAAACTCTTGGGTGAGGAGGGTCATTTCTTTCTCTTTCCTTTTTGGGTGTGGGCGGCTAGGGATTGATCATCATCTGTCATATTCTCTTCTCTTGTTTTCTTCCTTGCTTATTTTTAGTTGCAGTCTTCCCATAGCCTAATGAACTTGGGTAGCTTCCTTCTTAAGAATATCCCTTGAATAAATGCATCTTGTTGGACCTTGACCAAGTTTTGGGAGATCCTTGGTCAATTTTGACCTATTTTGGGACTTTGAAAGCCTGACGAAGGTGTAGCACAAGACAAAGCATAGATCGCAGGATCTTGGCCCCTTTTTGGGCCCTTTTTTGGATTTGGGATTATGTAACGGGTATGGGATGTCGGCCCATGGGTTTACCCATGTTTAGGCCTATTTTGTAAATTATAAATAGATGTTAGGCGATGTAGTGAGGATATAGAGTTATGAATGGCTAAGTGCTAGATCTATGTGACTGAAGGATTGTAAGTGCTATGTGCATACTGTGTGATACTTTCATCGTTAAGTGCAAGTCATTGTAAGAGGTCGTGGAAGGTTGTGTGCTTATATCTACTCGGGGAAGGAGGATCTAGTGAGTTGCGCAGATCTCATCCTATGCAGAGTAGGATTTTGAGGCTTTGTCCATGTAACCTATTGAAGAAGATAATAAAGAAGAAGAGTTGGTGGATGTATCCCCAGGGTGGGGGTGAACCACGTATATGATGTGTTGCTCTGCTTTGTGCAATGTGTTGATCTGTGTATGTCTTTACTTGATAAGTGCTTTGATATAGATAGATAACTATGTTTATGCTTTGTGGTAATGATGTATATGGATGTAGATATGACCTATGTGAATGTGATTAGTGCTTGAATCTGCTATATCTAATTGAATTCTCTATGATAAGTGCATAGATACACCAGATCTAGACGAATGATGTGTTGCTCTATTTTATATGTGGAGTAGATAGTGGTTAAATATTGATGAATTGTCGGTGCTAAGTGCTTTGTTAAGTATTAAAATCATGGATCTGTGTCCCAGCTAAGGTTATAGACACCTGATTTTTACAACCAACCCTGCCTCTACCTCAGGTGAGACTTCATATGCTTCACAGGTGTTGCCGAAAGGGTCGGTAGTTAGGGTTTTGTTGGTGCGTTGTTGTAGCGTTGAACCCTGGGTCTGCCCCTGTGCCAACAAATGGTTTCGTTGTCGGGCCCTGAAACTGTGATTATTGGGAACTGAGGAAGAAGAAGCTTTGTGCAAAGATCCGACCTGAAACTGTGATTGCTGGGAACTGAGGAAGAAGAATCTTTGTACAAAGATCCAACCTGAAACTGTGATTATTGGGAACTGAGGAAGAAGAAGCTTTGTGCAAAGATCTGACCTGAAACTGTGAAATCTCTGTGCTAAAGAAAAAAGCTTGATATGAAGAAAAGAGGTCAGATCTAAAGAAAAAAGGTAAGATATGCAAGCTCTATGCTCTGATAAAGGTAAGAATAGTGAAAAGTTCTCGATCTTAAAGCTTTGTGCTCTGTAGAAGTAAGATAAGTGGAAATTTTTTTTTCAAAAGTATGGATCTAGGTGTAATGTCCCCAAGGTCAATCCCTGTTGTAAATCATGTCTATGAATTGTAAATCTTGTGAACTGTAATTCAATTTTATTAGGCTAGTGAGACGAGTTTTGATAAGTTGAGAGGGTTATTTATGTATTAGGCTAGAGAGCCTAAGTATCAAAAGCTAGGAGCCTGATTTTTTTTGGATATGTAATCATGCAGAATGTTAATAAAATATAAATGTCGTTGCATGCGACCGACCACGAAGAAAGAGTGATGGGGGACTAAGCTTCCACAAAATGGGTGAGAGAGAAAGGGGGGGCGAAGGATTTGGAAGAGGGGATAAGTTGAGGGGGCTTAGACACTTGAGAATAATATTAAATTATTATTCTAAATATGTGTGAAACATGTCTTTCTTTATCCTAAATCCCTGGAAGAGGAAACGTGTGCCAAATTAGCACGTTAGTTGATGGAGCACATGCAACTTCATGGGCGACATGTGTCGGCCCAGGCACATGCAGTTAAGAACTACAGTATTCAGCTCGGGGGGGGTCGCTCCTCTTTCTGTCTTTCCTCTATTGAGAAGAGTGGTGTGACCTCTACATCGGATAGCAGGGTGACCATCTGTCTAAAAACTGTGGTAAACCCTGTGGGCTGAGTCGTGACTACTGTGTGTCCTATGATCCATTTATCCACCCTGCCAATCCGAATTGCATCTAAATGGTTGGGTTGTTGTCTTCTGGTAAACCCTAAGGTTTCTATGTATTCTCTATTGTGTGGGTTTGTGACCTGTGTGCAACACCCTCTCTAGGTGAGAGAGGTAGTTGTAGTGGAATAAATAGGGGGACAGGCCTGTGAGTGACTCTCTCCAGGTGAGAGAGTGCGCAGAGGAAGGACAGAGTTCCTGGAAGGGGCCCTGTAGCTGCCTCAGAGCTCGAATATTTCTAGTCTAGTCTATTGCTAAATCCCAAGGCAAGGGAGGTTAGCAACCAAAATACTGTCTAGGTGATAGTGAAGGTGTATACTCATGGGGTAGGACAGGCATGTGGGGAAGGAGATTATGTGAGCAGTAGGCATAAGTCGCTCCTGGGAGAGAATCCTCTTTCTTTTACTGTGTGTATTCCTGTAAACCCTGCCCAACCTAGGATTCCTTGCCCGCTGGAGCTTAGTCCCAGCTCGGGGGTGACCTACTGCTGAGATTGATGAGCAACGCGGTCTAAGGCTAGGAGGTTCGTGGAAGGTTTGCACGCAGTTGGTGGCGTGTGATTGTTTCAAAGATAAGTGTCACTATGTTTTGTAATTATGTAATTAATCAAATTGCATACCTATGATTCTTGAAATGTTTATCACGTATTATGTGGTGTATATGAATTATTTTTATTTCCCTTAATTATGAAATGATAGAAGTAATTTTGTGTTTAATTGTAATTAAGCGTTTAAATTCATTAGAATGCATAATATGTTATAGGAGTGTTTTCCGCGTAATAGCTTTGGCACAGCCATGGGGTTGATGGTCAGGGACATTACAATCTAGTATCAGAGACCAAGGTTCAACGTTGAGCCTAGATGGGCCAGATAAGTGGTCTTCGAACCCAAGGTATTGAGTGGAAAATATGTTGGAGGAACCAGTTTCGAACCTTGGATAGTTCTTGAGTGCCAAGGAGTTACTTGGCCATGTCACGAAGCTTAGGAGAAGTAGCAGTAGAACAAAACCATAGTTGTAGATCAGTTGTGTGGAAAATATCTGGACCATCTAATCCACGTCCAGACACTGAGGAAGAGCTCAGTGCATGAAGTGTTGGAGCTATTGGATCTTGTCGGGAGAAAGGGAAATCCCACATAATCGTCAGATCAGGAGAAGGTACGGGAGAGTTATCCTGGGAACATTTCAAGATTTTAGCTATAGGGAAAAGCGAGATGTGTTGATGCATGAACTCTCGATGCCCAAAACTCTGAAGTCAAGGAAAGGATCTACGTCTTAGATCTAAAAATGGAATCTAACCGTTGGATTTCTAGTTAAATCGTGATTTTGGATTTCGACTATCGAGAGAAGTGGGATGTGTGAATGCACAAAATATCGAATCCGAAATGGAGTCAAAGTAGTGAGTCGGGCTGACATCACTGAGATGGACGTGGACACATGGGTGTATACCACGTGCCAGTGGGTCGAAAAGAAAAGTGATCATGGTGGGACCTGATGACGTCGTTCAAGGTGATGTGGACCCTTCTGAGTGAGCCACATGCCACCGTGGTTGTGGGATACAACTGTGCTATGTGGGCCCGGAGGGTAAAGTAAATTGGGATTTCGGAAGTCAGGGGTTGGAGAGGGAAGGGAGTATGAGAACCTTGAGGACTGAAACCCCGAAACCTGAAGTCACGAGGTCCCAAAAACTTCGAGATAGAGAGGCCACAATGGATTTCAATCGTTGGTTGTGTGTAGACGTGGATCGTTGATCCACCCATTTTCGCAAGTTCGGTAATCGGAACTCGAGAGATAGTAGTGTTGAGTTTTTAAACCTCCTAAAACACGAAGCAACCTAGTGGACTAGTGTTTGGTCACAGCCCATGATCGCATGGGTTGGGGACTAAGGAAGAGAGAGCTATCACTCGAAAGTTACAGAGTCGAGAAGAGCTCTGAAAACTCATGAAAATTGAACGTTTATGATTCGGCTTATGAATTATGTGTGTGGAATTTGTTAAGGAATGATAGCCTGACAAATGTTGGTTGTCTGCACATTGTAATTGCAGAAGAGTGGTGAGTGCAGAACCGTTTAGAATTTCCTCAGAGTGTAAAGAAATGGAAGAAGCGTGGATTGCTTCCAATTCAGAGAATGAAAGAGAAGGAAAGGATGTCAACTTTGGAGTCGAAGGATCGAACTCCAATGGGCATGGAAAATAAATGGATAAGGGAGGGCATATGATGAAGATCATTGAAGGATTTTAAAAATAAGCCCAAACTCGACGAGTAGATAACAGAAATCTCAGGAAAACTTAGGATAAACAAGTTGAATTCAACTTAAATATGTTGAAGAGTCTGGAAAGAATAGAAAAGAAGTTGGACAAGGAGAGTGAATCAAGCAAGACAGAGAGTCACGGGACCCTTGAGAGGAAAAGAAGATCAAGGAGTGTTAGAAAGCATCGTTATTTCTCCTCAAAGCATGCCAGTAGGGAGGCACACAATATTTCAAGCCCATCTCCTACCAGAAAGCACAAGAGATCTGGAGTGGATGAACTAAAAGGAGAAATGAATAAGATTAATCCTCCCACGTTTGATGGAGAACACCAGAAGGTAGAAGATGTCGAGACATGGTTTCTTGGCATGAGGAAATATTTCCAACTATAGAATTATTCCCCTCATGTCGAAGGAAGAATTGTGATGTATCAGGTGAAAGAAAAAGAATCCATGTAGTGGGATCAACTTGTGCAGGTGCAGCACATTAGAGAGAAAGATATCACTTGGAAGGAATTCGAGAGGTATTTCGAGAGGAAATACCTAACTAAAAGATACTATGATAGAAAGATGAAAGAGTTCTTTGAACTCAAACTGGGAAGCATGAACATTGATGAATATGAACGAAAGTTTTGGAATCACTGAAGTATGTTTCGTTCATCAAGGAGCAGATTGTCAAGATTCAGAGGTATCTAAGTGGATTACCACCTTCTATAGGTGAAAAGATCTAGTATGATGATCCTAAGACTATGGAAGAAAAAATAAGAAGAGAGAAATTTTTATATGAACAACAGAGAGAAAATCCTACCTTCCAAAAGGCTTGGGAAGACAAGAAGAAGTTCAAGAAGGAACAGAGACAGAAGGTAAACAAGCCTAGCTTTTTCAGAAATAGTCCTCTAGGACAACCATCTTTTAGAGAGCCCAGAAAGGCGAAAGTGGGTGGACAATTTCCAAGGCAGACACCTATGGAGTGTTGGGGTTGTAAAGGAAACCATAGGTATAGATATTTCCCTCACAGAAATGATAAAGCAAGAGTATCCCACAATGTTCAGCAAGCTGGAAAAGTGGAGGACATGGGCAATAGGATGCCAAGGATCTACGCAACCCTAGACAACAAGCAAGTTGAGTATCAGTCGCACATGATTGAAGTGGAAGGTATGATCAACAACCATACCTTTACTATTTTAATTGATTCATGGGCTAGCCATATTTATATATATCCTAGAGTGGTGGAAAGTCTTCATTTGTCGAGAAGCAAACATGAAAATTCTTGGTTAGTGTAGCTAGCCACAGGAACCAAGAAAAGAATTACAGAATTGGTTAAGTCCTGTCCAGTGGACATGAATGGAATGAACACGAAGGTTGAACTGACATTATTCCTTTAGGTTCTTATGATTGTTTAATTGGGATGGATTGGTTGGACTAGCACCATGCCATTTTGGACTATCGCAATAAGGAATTCACTTGCTTAGATGAATAAGGGAATCAGAGAGCCGTCCAAGGGATTCCCATAGTTGTATCTATCAGGGAAATATTAGCGATGTAGATGAAGAAGTGCTACAGAAAAGGATATCAATTATTTGCATCCCATGTAGGGGAAACACTTAAGGACAAGTTGTCAAGTATCGAAGAGTATGCGGTATTAAAAGAATTCAAAGATATATTCTAGGAAGTACATGGACTACCTCCAAAAAGGGATATCGATTTCTCTATGAGCTTGATGCCTGGAGCAGCTCCAGTATCAAAGGCTTTGTACTAGATGAGTACACCAGAGCTGAAAGAGATGCAATTGCACCTTGAAGAGCTTATGAAGAAGGGATATATAAATCCAAGCATGTCGCCTTGGGGTGCCCTGGTCCTACTCATAAAGAAGAAGGACGGAACACTGAGATTGTGCATCAATTTCAGGCAGTTGAACAAGGTAACAGTAAAGAACATCATCTGCCAAGGATTGATGACCTCTTCGATCATTTGAAGGATGCAAAGATATTTTTGAAGATAGATCTAATATCGAGATATCACCAGGTACAGATAAAAGATGAAGACATCAGCAAGACCACCTTTAGAACAAGGTTTGGTCATTACAAGTTCATAGTGGTGTCGTTTGGACTGTCAAATGCACCCGTTATTTTTATGTGCTTGATGAATGGAGTATTCAGGGACTATCTAGACAAGTTTGTCATAGTCTTCCTGAATGACATCTTGGTGTATTCCAAGTTGGAATAAGAACATGAGCAGCATCTGAGGATGGTGTTGCAGGTTCTAAGAGGGAACCAATTGTATGCCAAGCTGAGAAAGTGCTTGTTTTATCAAGAGCGGATCCATTATTTGGGGCATATTATCTCGAAGGATGGGATAGTTGTAGACCCTGAGAAGATTGAGGCCATTAGAGAATGGTCAATGCCAAAGAATGTGGCAGAAGTTAGATCCTTCCTGGGATTGGATGGTTATTACAGAAGGATTATCGAAGGGTTCTCGAGGATATCCCACCCTATCACTTCCTTACAAAGGAAGGAGAAGAAGTTTCAGTGGACAGAGGATTGTGAGAAAATATTTCAGCAATTGAAGAAACTGTTAACCAGTGCCCTAATCTTGAGGATTGCAGATCCAAAGGAAGACTTTGTGGTGTGCACAGATGCATGCAAAGAAGGAATGGGAGGATTCCTTAGTCAGAATGGATTTGTAATCTGTTATGAATTCAGGAAGTTAAAGGAACACGAGAAGAATTATGTTGCTCATGATTTGGAGTTGGCAGAAATCGTTCACGCTCTGAGGAAATGGAGACATTACCTCATGGGGAGGATATTTGAATTGAGAATAGACCACAATGGTATGAGATACTTGTTTGACCAGCCCACCCTAAACGCTAGGTAGAGTAGGTGGTTGGAGTTTCTGTGTGAATACGACTTTGATAACAAGCATATCAATGGGAAGGAGAATAAAGTGGTGGATGCACTCAACAGGAGGGTGCATGAACTACATGCTACATCCATTAGCATGTATCAAACTGATATTAAAAGAAAATTTCTGGAGGTTGCAAATGCATATATGAAATACATAGAATTGGTAGCAAAGCTACAGCAGGGTAAGGTGGATATTTATAAATTGGGAATAGATGGAATATTGTTGCACAAGAACAGAATTTTTGTACCCAACGTCCAGGACTTGAAACAGATAATTATGCAGGAGATGTGTAATGTACCTTATGCAGGGAACCCTGGATATCAAAAAATCGTGGCAGTGGCCAAGAGCCATTAATTTTGGCCATGTATGAAAAGAGAGATCGTTGAATACATCACTAGATGTATGGAGTGCCATAAAGTTAAAGCTGAGCATAGGCACCCAACAGGGCTACTGCAACCTTTGCCCATTCCTGAATGGAAGTGGGAAGTGGTGACAATGGATTTTATTACAGGATTTCCCAAAATAGGCAAGTTGCATGATTCGATCATGGTGGTGGTGGAAAAGCTTACAAAAGTTGCCCATTTAATTCCACTGAAAACTACTCACAAGGTAGCAGATGTTGTTGATATTTTCATGAAGGAAGTGGCACGATTGCATGGAATTCCCAGAATGATTGTGTCCAACAGAGACCCAAAATTCACCTCAAATTTCTGGAAAGGATTGTTCAAGGGATTCAGAATGAATCTGAACTTTAGTACAACTTATCATCCTGAGTCTAATGGACAGACATAGAGGATGAACATAGTGATAGAAGACATACTGAGAATGTATCTGGTGGACAAACCATCGAAATGGGAAGACTACCTACAATTGGTAGAATTCGCTTACAACAATGGGTATCAAGCATCATTTAATATGATCCCATTTGAAGCGCTTTATGGCAGAAAGTGAAATACTCCAGTAAGTTGGGATAATCTAGCTGACAAAGCAGTAGTTGGGCCAGAATTGCTCAAAGAAATGGAAGAAAAAATGATAAAATTTAAGCAAAATTTGAAAGTTGCCAAAGATAGGCAGAAAAGTTATGCTGATAAGAACAGAACCCACACAAAGTTCAAAGTGGGTGATCATGTTTTCCTGAAAGTGAAAGCTAACAGGAGTTCCCTGAAACCGGGGAACTATGCGAAGTTGGCAGCCAGATTTTGTGGGCCATTTGAAATCCTAGAAAGGATCGGGCCAGCTGCATATATGCTTGCATTACCTACATCCATGATTGTACATAATGTGTTTCATGTTTCATTGCTTAAGAAATATATACCTGATGTTAATCATGTAATCGATTGGAATGTGATTCAGGTGGAACAAGAAGGTGTCATGCAAGTGCATCCTGTACACATATTGTACCGGAAAAACAAAGATATTTGAAATCGAGCCATAGGACTTTTAAAGGTCTAGTGGACCTAGTACAGTCCTGAGGATGCAACATGGGAACATGAATATGCTATGCAGGTAGAATACCCACATATTTTTGAAAATTTTGAAAAGCTTGCAGATGCAGTGTAAAGTTGCACTGAGGACAGTGAAAAAATAAGGGGAGGGGATTGTAATGTCCCCAAGGTCGAGCCCTATTGTAAATCATGTCTATGAATTGTAAATCTTGTGTATGAATTGTAATTCAAGTTTATTAGGCTGGTGAGTCGAGTTTTGATAAGCTGAGAGGGTTATGTATGTATTAGGCCGGAGAGCCTAAGTATCAAAAGCCGGTAGCCTGATTTTTTTTGTATATGTAATCATGTAGAATGTTAATAAAATATAAACGTCGTTGCATGAAACTAAACACGAAGAAAGAGTGATGGGGGACTAACCTTCCACAACATGGGTGACGGAGAAAGGGGGCTCGAAGGGGTTGGAAGAGGGGCTAAGCTTAGGGGGATTAAATCCTTGATAATAATAATAAATTATTATTCTAAATATGTGTGAAACATGTCTTTCTTTATCCTAAATCCCTGGAAGGGGAAACGTGTGCCCAAAGCACACACCAATTGATGGAGCACATGCATCTTCATGGGCGACATGTGTCGACCCAGGCACATGCAGTTAAGGACTGCAGAAGTCATCTCGGGGGAGTTCACTCCTCATTTTGTCTTTCCTCTATCGAGAAGAGCGGTGTGACCTCTACGTCAGATAGCAGGGTGACCGTCTGTCTAAAAACTATGGTAAACCTCATGGGTTGATCCGTGACTACTGTGTGTCCTGTGATCAATTTATCCACCCTTCCAATCCGAATTGGAGCTAAATGGTTGGGTTGTTGTCTTCTGGGAAACCCTGAGGTTTCTGTGTATTCTCTATGTCGTGGGTGTGTGACCTGTGTGCAGCACCCTCTCCAGGTGAGAGAGGTAGTTGTAGTGCAATAAATAGAGGGACAGGCCTATGAGAGACTCTCTCTGGGTGAGAGAGTGTGCGGAGGAAGGAGAGAGTTCCTGGAAGGGGCCTTGTAGATGCCTTAGAGCTCGGAGATTTCTGGTTCAATCTATTGCTAAAGCCCAAGGCAAGGGAGGTTAGCAGTCGAAAGACTGTCTAGGCGACAGTGAATGTGTATACTCCTGGGGTGGGACAGGCATGTGGGGAAGGACAGTCTTTGAGCAGTAGGCATAAGTGGCTCCTGGGAGAGAATCCCCCCTCTTTTACTGTCTGTCTTCCTGTAAACCCTGCCCAACCTAGGATTCCTTGCTTGGTGGAGCTTAGTCCCAGCTCGGGGGTGAACTACTATTGAGAGTGATGAGCATCGTGGTCTAAGGTTGGGAGGTTCGCGGAAGGTCTGCACGCATTTGGTGGCATGTGACAGTTTCAAAGATAAGTGTCACTATGTTTTGTAATTATGTAATTAATCAAATTTCATACATGTGATTCTTGAAATGTTTATCACGTATTCCGTGGTGTATATGAATTATTGTTATTTCCCTTAATTATGAAATGTTAGCAGTAATTATGTGTTTAACTATAATTAAGCATTTTAAATTCATTAGAATGCATAATATGTTACAGGATTGTTTTCCACGTAGTAGTGTTGGCCTAGCAATGGGGTTGATGGACTGGGACGTTACACTAGGTATGTTTGATAGATTTTGTCCTAGATTGAAAACTAGGGCATTAATAGATGAAAGAAGATTTGATATGAGTAGATCTGATAAGAATAGTGAAAAATATGTTATACCTATGCATAGAAAGAATGTTTGGACTAACCAGTGGATGCAAGATCCTAGAAAGAAATGTTTGCAGGTTAGCTAGAAAGAGTTGGGGATCATTTAAGAGAAAGAGAGGATTAACCCTTTGTTACAGTTGCAAAAAACTGGGACATCTTGCTAAGGAATTCCCTAGGAGAAGACCTAGTTGTCTTTGTTGCAAAGCTATGGACCATGAAGTATTGGATTTCCCTAGAATGATTGCTAAGCTTGAAGAAATGAACATGAGACAAGAAAACCCTGAGGCAGATCCAGAAATGG
>ML839882.1:0-16145 GCA_009831015.1 Picea engelmannii | reverse complement strand
TTACTCGCAGGTTGGTAGGTAGATGGCTCCTCAGGAATTAATGAGGGATGGGGGAAGTGAACCGCCCATCCGTAGGAGCCTCGGGCCTGACCACCGTGAGGGAAATCCCTCCACACGCAACCTCACAAGGGGGAAATGCATGAGGAAGAAGCGCGGAGGGGAAAGATGCGAGGAAAGGAAGAGGAACTCTGGAAAAATACAGAGTGAGTGATAGCGGAGAAGAAGGAGAGTAACCTTCGTTCTCGGTCACTGGAAAATAGAGACTCAGTCTCGTAGCATCGTGGCCTCATCTCGGGGGTGGCTAGTGGTAAATCCGTTGGGAGTCGTTGAGCCTACAGTTGGGTGGAAACGAGCACCCCTCTCAGCAGTTGCATCACCTCTGGTCTTATTTCTGATAAGTGTTATTTGAAGTTAATTCCATAATCATATGTTCAGTTTTATGTGCTTGTAAATAGTTCTGAATAGAAGTGTTTACCTAACGTTTGATTTGATATAATGGATGCATGTGTATGCTTAAATGACATAGTTGTTTTATGCACAAATGATTAAGTATGTGACATGAGTTTTCTCCACTGAGAATCATCTTATTTTCTTAGTTCTTGTAATATTCTGGGAAGGCCCCTTGAGAGTACTTTTTTCCTAGAATTACCCCATAAACCTTGTAACCGTATTGAACCTTACCAGAGACATGATTAAGATCAGAGATAATTGCCCAAGAACCATCTAAGGGTTCATGCAATTCGGGTATGGAACCCTTATGCAAGAAAGAGTAGCTTTCTAAGGTCTCGGGGTCATGGGAGCCTGAAGCTCCGAGAGTTTGAACTTTGTGATTCAAGCTCATAAGAGATAGAGAGATTCAAATATAGAAATAAAATACCCTATCGCTTGGTAAATGAACGGTCGGAATCCTTTCGATAATACCCCAAGCCTATCAACACCAATGGATCTAGAGAAGGAGCGTAGGCATTAACACCTCGCTTTTTCAGCCTTCGCAAATAGCGATGGGATCCTGGACCATAGATCATAGGGACCCATCGAAGCTCTATAAGTTGTCGATCTTAACCTTTACTTAGGCGAGAGAGTGAACTTGACTACATCCCAAAAGTCCTGAAGACATCGGGACCGTCCATGTTGGAGGACAGGTTGCAGAGATCTGACCATTTCGCGTATCGGGGATTCATGAGTTTGGAGGTGGAAGACCAGGCTCTTGGAGTCACGAAGTCCTGAGTCATGAGATCGTGATGTGATCTGGGTCGTTGATCAAAGAGGAAGGAAAATCGTGGGATCTGACCTCTCGATACATCGCGTATCGAGGATTCATGAGTTTGGAGGTGGAAGACCAGGCTCTTGGAGTCACAAAGTCTTGAGTCGCGAGACCGCGATGTGATCTGGGCCATTGATCAAAGAGGAAGGAAATTCATGGGATATAACGTCTCGATACATCATGTATCGGGGATTCATGAGTTTGGAGGTGGAAGACCAGGCTCTTGGAGTCACGAAGTCCCAAGTCGCGAGATCGCGATGTGATCTAAGTCGTTGATCAAAGAGGAAGGACAGTCGTGGGATCTGACGTCTTGATACATTGCGTATCGGGGATTTGTGAGTTTGGAGGTGGAAGACCAGGCTCTTGGAGTCACAAAGTCCCAAGTCACGATATCGCGATGTGATCTAGGTTGTTGATCAAAGAGGAAGGCTAGTCATGGGATCTGACGTCTCGATACATCGCGTATCGGGGGTTCGTGAGTTTGGAGGTGGAAGACCAAACCCTTGGAGTCGTGAAGTCCCGAATAGTGAGAAGTAGGAGAAACCATTGAGTCAGGACCTCCTCACCATATCGCATATCGGGGTCTCGGAGGTTGAGGGGAACCAGTTTTGACTGTAGAAGTCCCGAGCTTGCAAGTTGCAAGAGCTTGTACAACATGTGGCACGTCCGCTTGGTGGGACCCACGTGGTTGATAGGTGGTGTAACGATAATATGCCTAGAGAGAGGGAGAAGTGGTGACAGGTGGTGGACACTTGTCATTTGAAACAGGAGTCAACATCCTGTTGACTTCTCATCCTTCGGGTTCTCGTAAGAAAGGAGCACAAAGGCCCAACAACTCAAGTCACGAAGTTGCAAGTTCTGAGAAACCCGGAAGGAGTCAAACCTTCTCTGACTTTCGCATCTCAGGGTTTTGTAAAAGAAGGGCCCAGAGGTTCAACCTTTTAACTCATGAACTTGAAAGTTGTGAGCAAGGCTAGTAGTTATCCCTAGCCGGTGGTCATGCGTGGAGAGCGCTAATAAGGAGGAGCCATACCATATCGGAATCTCGAGTATCGGCGATTGGTGAAGAAAATTCGAGGGTCTTCCACTCATGACTCGCGAGGTCGTGAGTTGTGAAAGTTACTTGCATTTAGGTGCGTATGTGGTCCTATCGAGATACGGACTAAAGAAAGGGAGCTAGTGCTTTGTCGTTAAGCAGCGGGTAGATCTGGACGGCCAGAATCTGTGCGCCCAGATCTACGGCCAGGGTTTCATTCCGAAGCCCCCTCGCCATTCTACCTTTAAGATTGGACTAACTTGTATCACTAAGTCACGAAACACGAAAAGGTGTCTGGTTTGTTTGGCATGTGGTCCTAACCCACGATCACAGGGAGGTGAACAGGGAAGAACTAGCTTGCGCTAGGCCCTGTAGGACTTCAGGGATTCTGTCCCTTGAGGAAAAGCAAAAATCTTATTATACCATAGTGGGTGTCTTACAAATTGGCATCAGAGCATGGTTATAACACTTGGCCTGCTTGGGCTCATGAACGAGTTGTGCAGAAGCTCCGTTCGGAACACTCTTAGAAAGAGTAACCCCCTGTCTTAACCTTCCTAATCAAAAGACGAAGTTAAGAATGAAAAACCCCTATTGTGTGCGTGTACATGTGAAAATATAAATTATGTACTGGTTGTAAATAAATAAATATATTGACTAACAACCAGCGTTTTTCCTTTTGCACACAAGCGGAAGATCAACTGCAGAAAAATATCAACGCATAGTATGGTGACTCACCATGAAGTGGGAGAAGGCTCCCACAATAGAGACGGAGAGTCTAACAAAAGGAGGGCAGTAGGGACCCCTCTAGATCTAGCCGAGACTATGAGGAGTCTCATGGTCGAATTACAAAGATGCAAGGCCGACAATGAAAGGATGATGAAAGAAGAAAAGCAAATAGAAATTAACGTAGTTTTACTGTAGAGTTTATCCGATCTACAAAGACAAATGCAGCATGAACCTAAAACTCAGAAACATGGGCATATCAGTGGCCACACTGAAAGGAGCACATCGAAAAAGGTCCACCCCAGAGGTAAAGGACAAGCGTCGGATAATTCCTCTGAGAAGGAAGTTGGCGATTCAGAGGGCTCTTCTAGTAGCAGAACCAGTTCCTCTCCCCGAAGAAACAAAAGAAGCAAAAGTCTTCCAAAGGTCAAAAATTCAAAGAATTCAGAAAGGCCAAACCACCCTCCTTCGACGGTGAAATAAAGAAGGGAGAGGAAGCAGAGGCCTGGATGCTTGGACTAAATAAGTATTTCAGAGTCCATGACTTTTTAGAAAATATGAAGGCCCGAGTGGCCACTTTCAACTTGAATGGAAAGGCTTCCATTTGGTGGGAAGACCTTAAGAATATGAAAGGGGTTCGTGAAGAGGACCTATCTTGGGAATAGTTTGAGAAATACTTCCCGAAGAAGTATCTGTCAGAAAAATATTTCGACAAAAAGACTAAAGAGTTTTATGAACTCAAACTAGGACAACTTACTATAGAAGAATATGTCAACAAATTCCTCGATTTGTTGAGGTATGTACCCTATATCAAGGTGGAAAAGGCAAAGGTGCAATGCTTCATCAGTGGACTACCTAAGGACTATCAGAATAGAATTGAATTTGATGAGCCAAAGACTCTAGAAGACACTATTCAAAAGGAAACCTATTGTCATGAACAGTTTGGGCATCGAGCAAAACCTCGCGAAGGATGGAAACATAAGAATAGTTCAAGATTTCAGAAAAGGGGAATTAAAACCCCAGGATTTAAGAACTACAAGAAGAAACCAAGAATGAACTTTCCAGCCCGGAGTATGCACCAGCAGAATTTTCCCTCCTTGAGAGGAAATAAAACTTTTGGACCCATATTAGTGAATACTGATAACCCAAAGAGAGAACCTTTGAAATGTTGCGGTTGTGGAGAAGAACATTTCCTGAGAGACTGCCCACATCGACAACAGAATAGTCAGGGGATTTATAACATCTAAGAAGCTACTACTGTCAATGATGTGATCAGGAGTGTGCCACAAATTTATGCATCCTTGGATAATAACCAAGCTGACCACCAAGCTTTAGTAGTGGAAATAGAAGGTATGATTTCCAACCATCTAGTGTCTGTTTTAATTGACCCTGGTTCAAATTTGAGTTATATAGCCCCTAAGGTTGTTGATAAGTGTAAACTATAGCCAGAAAAACATACCAAGCCATGGTTGGTACAATTAGCCACTGGCACCAGAAGAAGGGTAGCAGAGGTTATACCAGCCTTCCAATTGATGTTGGGTAGATTTCCCACCCAAACAACCCTTAACTTATTACCCCTGGGATCGTATGATCTACTGATTGGTATGGACTGGCTAGTCGCCCATAAAGACAGATTGGATTGTTACCATAAAACCTTAGAATGTGTAAGTAAAGAAGGGAAAAAGATAACCCTTCAAGGGATCCGAAAACCTGTCTCAGTGAGACAAATATCAGCTCTGCAAATGAGAAAGTATTGTTGAAAGGGATGTCCCTTATATGCAATACAGGTGTTGAAAACAATCGAAGGTGACAAATCAAGCCTTGACGATCACCCTATCCTGAGTGAATACAGAGATGTGTTTCGGGAAGAAGTATCGGGTTTACCTCCGAGAAGGGACATAGACTTCTCGATAGAACTTGCACCAGGAGCGATGTCAGTGTCTAGGACACCCTACCGGATGAGCACACCCGAGTTAGTAGAACTCAAGATGCAATTAAAAGAAATGATGGATAAAGGCTATATTCGACCCAGCGTGTATCCATGGGGAGCACCAGTCCTATTCATGAAAAAGAAGGACGGTACCCTTAGACTGTGTATAGATTATAGGCAACTCAATAAGGTAACCATAAAGAACAAGTACCCCTTGCCTAGGATCGATGACCTGTTCGATCAATTAGGGGGTGCGTCTATTTTCTCAAAGATTGATTTGAGGTCATTATACCATCAAGTCTGAATCAAGGGTGAAGACATCCATAAAACTTCCTTCCGAACGAGGTATGGCCACTATGAGTTTGTGGTAGTTCCATTTGGGTTGACCAAAGCCCCTGCCACTTTTATGTGCTTGATGAACAATGTACTAAGCAAGTTCCTAGACAAATTTGTGCTTGTTTTTATTGATGATATATTAATTTACTCCAAGAACAGAAAAGAGCATGAAGAGCATCTTAGACTTGTGTTGCAAGTGCTAAGAGAACATCAGCTCTATGCCAAATTCAGCAAATGTGAATTCTTCTAGAAGCAAATACATTACTTAGGCCATGTTCTCTCCGAAGAAGGAGTAGCGGTAGAACCTGAAAAAATCAAGTCTATCGTGGAATGGCCTACCCCAAAGGATGTTTCGGACATCATATCCTTTATGGGATTAGCAAGATACTATAGAAGATTTATAAAAGGATTTCCAAGGTTGGTTGTCCAATCACTGCCCTCTAGAAGAAGGGGACAAAATTCATGTGGACACAGAAATGTGAAGAAAGATTTCAAACCCTAAAACATCTACTGACCCATGCGTCGATGCTAAAGATCGTCGATCCAGAAGCCGACTTCCTCATGTGCATAGATGTCTGTAAGGAAGGGCTCAGAGGAGTCCTTATGCAGAAAGGAAGTGTGATCTACTATGAATCCCAAAAATTGAATGAGCATGAAGTCAACTATGTGACCCATGATCTAGAATTGGCTGCCATAGTGCATGCCTTGAAAATGTGGAGGCATTACCTCATAGGAAGAAAATTTGTACTTGTGACAGATCATTGTGGATTGCAATACATGTTTGATCAACCAAAGCTCAATGCTAGACAAGCTAGGTGGATGGCCTTCCTTAGCGATTTTGATTTCGAAATCAAACACATTAAAGGAAAGTAAAATAGGGTGGTCGATACCCTTAGTAGAAGTATGAAAACAATTCACCTAGCAGTGGTGAGCACCTACGAGACAGATGTCAAGGAAAGAATCAGAAATGAACAAGAAACAGATCCCTTCATCCGGACTATGACCAGGTACCTACAACAAGAACCCGCTGGAGTAAAATATGAAGGCTACCAGAAGACCGAAGGAGGTCTTCTCACTTATAGAAGAAAATTTTATATCCCATATTGTGACGACTTGAAGAGGTTCACTATGGATGAACTACATAAAAGACCCTACTTGGGTCATCCAGGATACCAGAAAATGATCACTGCCACCAAGAAACAATTTTATTGGCCTGGATTGAAGAAAGACATAGCCAAATGCATAGAGTGCCAACAGGTTAAAGTAGAACATCGACAGCCAGTAGGATTATTGCAACCTTTACCAATCCAAGAGTAGAAATGGGAAACCATCTCCATGGATTTCATCACTGGATTACCAACCTCAACCAAACAAAATGACACCATTATGGTGGTGGTGGACAAATTGAGCAAGTTTGCTCACTTCATCCCCGTCAAGTCGACCTGTAAGGCAATCGATATTGCCCAAGTATTCATAAATGAGATATTCATACTGCATGGTATGCCGAAAGAGATCGTGTCTGATAGAGACACGAAATTTACTTCCAACTTTTGGAAATCATTGATGGTTGGTTTAGAGACCAAGTTGTTGTTTAGCACCACCTATCACCCTCAAAACAACGGACAGACAAAAAGAGTGAATCAAATACTAGAATATATGTTAAGGATGCATGTAATGCATCAACCCAAGAAGTGGGAAGACTACCTGCCACTGGTAGAATTCGCCTACAACAACAGCTACCAAGCATCCTTAAAGATGATTCCCTTCGAAGTCCTCTATGGTAGACCATGTAACACTCCATTCAGCTGGAGTAATCCTGTAAACAGGATTTCTTTTGGACCCGACATGTTTAAAGAAATGGAATATCAGGTGACTCAGATAAAACAAAACCTAAAAGTCACTCAGAACCGACAGAAAAGTTATGCCGACCAAAAGAGAACTCCAAGAGAGTTCAAGATGGGAGACCATGTATATCTCAGAGTTAGGCCCAGGAAGAGTTCCCTGAAAATGGGAGCTTGTGCCAAGTTGGCACCTCAGTATTGTGGACCCTTTGAGGTTCTAGATAGAGTGGGACCTGTAGCCTATAGGCTAGCACTTCCTCCCACAGTAAAAGTACATAATGTTTTCCATGTTTCATTATTGAAGAAATATGTACATGATGCTAATCATATAATTGACTAGTCTGTGATCTAGGTGGAACCAGAGGGATAATTTCTATCAGAACCTCAATGCATACTGGATAGAAAGGAAACCTCGCTCTGGAACCAAACCATTTCACAGGTCAAGGTGCAGTGGAGACATTTTGGCCCAGATGAGGCTACGTGGGAAATGGAGGATGCCATGAGACAAGCATATCCAATTTCATTTACCTCTGTACATGCATGTCATGTTGATAGATAAGAACATCGAGGACGATGCTCCTTTAAGGGGGGGGGAATTGTAACACCCTGTTTCCCCCAGTTTGTAAAAATAACTATACTGGCCAAGAACTATGGCAAACTCAAAAATTTGAATGTGTGATGTGAATGGACCTTGTGAAAAAGGTCAATGAATGTGAATAATATTATGAATATATATACATATATATATTGCAGGACTGTTGAGAGGGGATATGCTGAAAAAGAGACCACGATGGCTGAAGAAAAGTGGTGGAAGGCACCTGGAAAGGTGGCGTTAACTTCCACCAAAACCAATACCGTATTTGGACTTCACTGGCCCGGAGAACCAAGAGCGGCTCGCTGGCCCGAAATAAATTACTCGTAGGTTGGTAGGTAGATGGCTCCTCAGGAATTAATGAAGGATGGGGGAAGTGAACCACCCATCCGTAGGAGCCTCGAGCCTAACCACCGCGAGGGAAATCACACCACACGCAACCTTGCAAGGGGGAAATGCATGAGGAAGAAGTGTGGAGGGAGCATATGCGAGGGAAGGAAGAGGAACTCTGGAAAAATACAAAGTGAGTGATAGCGGAGAAGAAGGAGAGTAACCTTTGTTCTCAATCACTGGAAAACAGAGACTCGGTCTGGCAGCATCGTGGCCTCAGCTCGGGGGTGGCTAGTGGTAAATCCATTGGGAGTCGTTGAGCCTACGGTTGGTTTGAAACGAGCACCCCTCTCAGCAGTTGCATCACCTCTGGTGTTATTTCTGATAAGTGTTATTTGAAGTTAATGCCATAATCGCATGTTCAGTTTTATGTGCTTGTAAATAGTTATGAATAGAATTGTTTACCTAACGTTTGATTTGATAGAATGGATGTCTGTGTATGCTTATATGCCATAGTTGTTCTCTGCACAAATGATTAAGTCTGGGACATGAGTTTGCTCCACCAAGAATCATCTTATTTGCTTAGTTCTTGTAATATTCTGGGAAGGCCCCTTGAGAGTACTCTTTTCCGAGAATTACCCCATAAACCTTGTAACTGTACTGAACCTTACCAGAGACATGATTAAGATCAGGGATAATTTCCCAAGAACCATTTGAGGGTTCATGCAATCCGGGTCTGGAACACTTATGCAAGAAAGAGTATCTTTCTAAGGTCTCGGGGTCAAGGGAGCCTGAAGCTCCGAGAGTTTGAACTTTATGATTCAAGCTCAAAAGGGATAGCAAGATTCAAATATAGAAAGAAAATACCCTATCACTTGGTAAATGAACAGTCGGAATCCTTTCGAGAATACCCCAAGCCTGTCAACACCGACAGATCTAGAGAAGGAGCATAAGCGTTAACACCTCGCCCTTTCAGCCTTCGCAAATAGCGATGGGATCCTGGACCGTAGATCCCAGGGACCCATCGGAGCTCTATAAGCCATCGATCTTAACCTTTACTTAGGCGGGAGAGTGAACTCGACTACGTCCCAAAAGTCCCGAAGACATCGGGATCGTCCATGTTGGAGGACAGGTGGCAGAGATCTGACTATTTCGTGTATCGTGGATTCGTGAGTTTGGAGGTGGAAGACCAAGCTCTTGGAGTCACGAAGTCCCGAGTTGCGAGATCACGATGTGATCTGGGCCATTGATCAAAGAGGAAGGAAATCCATGGGATCTGACGTCTTGATACATTGCGTATCAGGGATTCGTGAGTGTGGAGGTGGAAGATCAGGCTCTTGGAGTCACAAAGTCCCGAGTCGTGAGATCGCGATGTGATCTAGGTCGTTGATCAAAGAGGAAGGAAAGTCATGGTATCTGACATCTCGATACATCGTGTATCGGGTATTCATGAGTTTGGAGGTGGAAGACCAGGCTCTTGGAGTCATGAAGTCCCGAGTCGCGAGATCGCGATGTGATATGGGTCGTTGATCAAAGAGGAAGGACAGCCATGGGATTTGACATCTCGATACATCGCGTATCGGGGATTCGTGAGTTTGGAGGTGGAAGACCAGGCTCTTGGAGTCACGAAGTCCCGAGTCGCAAGATCGCGATGTGATCTGGGCCGTTGATCAAAGAGGAAGGACGGCCATGGGATCTAACATCTCGATACATTGTGTATCGGGGGTTCATGAGTTTGGAGGTGGAATACCAAACCCTTGGAGTCGCGAAGTCCCAAATAGCGATAAGTAGGAGCAACCATTGAGTCAGGACATCCTTTCCATATCACATATCAGGGTCTCGGAGGTTGAGGGGAATCAGTTTCGACTGTATAAGTCCTGAGCTTGCGAGTTGCGAGAGCTTGTGCAACATGTGGCATGTCCACTTGGTGGGACCCACATGGTTGACAGTGGTGTAATGATAAGATGCCCAGAGAGAGGGAGAAGTGGTGACAGGTGGTGGACACGTGTCGTTTGAAATGGGAGTCAACATCCTATTGATTTCTCATGCTTCGGTTTCTCATAAGAAAGGAGCACAAAGGCCCAACAACTCAAGTCACGAAGTTGCGAGTTTCGAGAAGCCCCAAAGGAGTCAAACCTTCTCTGACTTTCTCATCTCGGGGTTTTGTAAAAGAAGGGCCCAGAGGTTCAACCTTTCAACTCGCGAACTTGCAAGTTGTGACCAAGGCTAGTAGTTAGCCCTGGCCGATGGTCATGCGTGGAGAGCGCTAATAAGGAGGGGGCATACCATATCGGAATCTTGGGTATCGATGATTGGTGAAGAAAATTCGAGGGTCTTCGACTCATGACTCGCGAGGTCATGAGTTATGAAAGGTGCTTGCATTTAGGTGCATATGTGGTCCTAAAAGAAAGGTATCTAGTGCTTTGTCATTAAGCAATGGGTAGATCTGGACGTCCAGAATCTGCGCGCCCAGATCTATGGCCAGGGTTTCATTCTAGAGCCCCCTTGCCATTCTACCTTTAATATTGGACTCACTTGTATCGTTGAGTCACGAAACATGAAAAGGCACCTAGTTTGTTTGGCCTGTGGTCCTAACCCACAATCACAGGGAGGTGAACAAGGAAGAACTAGCCTACGCTAGGCCCCATGGGACTTTGGGGATTATGTCCCTTGAGGAAAAGCAAAAATCTTATTATGTCGTAGTGGGTGTGTTACAAGACACCTGATTCCTGCAACCATCCCTGCCTCTACCTTGAGTGAGACTTCATCTGCTTCCCAGGTGTTGTCGAAAGGGCCGGTAGTTAGGGTTTTTTTGGTGTGATGTTGTAGTGTTGAACCCTGGGTCTGCCCCTGTGCCAACACATCCCATGACCTTGGGAGGCCATTTGATGCAAGAGCATCACCTTCAAAGTCAACAGCGCACATGTGGAGGCAAACAAATGAGATCTCAGCAATGACAGAGTTTCAAATCAAGCATTTAACTCATAATTTAATCGGTTGTTGAGATATTTTTGTAAACAACATTTTAAAATGTAACTTGTTTGTAAAGTCTTGAAGGACTCTAAGAAATTGTAGATATGGAGTGTTGAATCTATCTGGAAATAACTAGTAGTTATTGTAATAGGATAGAGTAGGTAATATCTTTGAATTTTAAATGATAGATTTTAGAACAAGATGAGAGAGCTCATGGAGAGGTGTTTAGATAGTTCATTCTTGCATTAGAATAGAAGGAGGATGTATGAGGTGGAATAGAGAGATCAGTAGAGCAGAGTAGAGTAGAAAAAACACTGTGTATTTTGTTTCTCATGAATGAATGGAACAGACATAAATTGTCCCAAATCCTTTGACTGTGTTCATCTTATGTGTGATTGAATGAATGTTGATTTTTGTGTGTATGATTTAGTTAGTTCGTTCATGTATGATTGTTCGAGATATTAATTGTATGAGTTTGTGACGAAGCTAGTTGAGTTTCAATCGTTTCTCTTCTGATACTTGTATGCAAGGTGTGCATATTGAATGCAATGAGTGTGTCGACTAAGTCCCAGATTGACACAGAGAATTTTAGATAGAGAACCAAAGAAAATCATACCAGGTGCAAGGTGTGCATAGCGTCAAGAAGCCAACAAGCTTCGAAGGACCAGCACAGAAGAACGCCAAGTGGGCGAGAAGCATTTTCTTTTCAAGAAAATCCTTCGAACTGAGTTATTCAAAATTCAGAGGATGCAAGGTGTGTGTGGGAGATCGAAATCCTTTTAAGGATAGAATCTCAGAAGAAATAACAATTTTCACAAGTATTGACGAAATCCCAGAGGCGGATTTGTCGAGAGAACAAAGGTTGGGAACCTTTGAAAATGGATAAATCTTCCAGGCAGAGAGATATTAGAAGCTAAAGAGGGGGAGCAATAGAAACTGTCTGATTGGTTGTGGAGAAGAACCTGAACCATTACATATACGTCCAAGCAAAGGAGAAATGACCATAGGGGAGTCATATCTTAGCCATCATATATGAGCGCATGGACCGACAGCCATCGGCTCAAAAGGAACTTGCATAAGTTTTAACTCTTTCGAGTTACACAGAAGAGAGGGTTTTGCAAAGTCGTGAAATCTCGACATCGTCAGAACCATCCATCGGAAGGGATGCATGGTGAACAATCAACATTTCGCTAACTCGCAACTCAAAGAATTCAAAGGGAAAATTTTTGAAACTCGCGAAATGTGAAATCTCAAAAAGATCTCAGTCGTTGATTGAGGAGAGATCCGGATCGTTGATTTCCCAGGGAGAATTTCAGCATTTCGGTGATCGGGAGAATAGAGGTGAAGAATCTCTCAACTTCACAATCTGCCAAAACCCGATACACAAAATCCCGATGAGATCTGGACCATTAGATTCAGAGGAGCGTGAGTCGTTAAATTAGGAGCGTCCCGAAATATCGGAATTTCGAAAGTCAGGGATGTGAAGGAAATTGTGACTTGGAAGTCGCAAGTCGTGAAATCTCGATTCGTGAAAGGAGATTCTGGACCGTCAGATCTAGAAGGGACACATGACGAAGACCTGAGAATTTTGGGTAAATACCCTAAGAAATCCTAGGTCGTCTGATCTAAGAGGACACATGGAAAGATCTCATGTATTTGAGGAGAAAGAAAAGGGTTTGATATTTGAGATCTTAGAAGTCCGGAACCCGGAGGAAATCTCGACCGTCGATCGAGAAGGGGTCATTGGACCGTTGATCTAGTTTGAAAGGTCAAACACCTAGGTGAAGGCAGGACCGTTGATTACAGGACAGGTGTCTGTAGATCTTTAGTTCAGAAGGTTTGAGCACGGAAGGAAGTTGAGTTTGAGATTTCAAACTTCTGGAGTTTGGAATTGCAAAGAGAACCTTGGTCGTTTGTTCAAGGAGAGTTGATATGGTCCATAGTTAAGGAGGCGTCAATCTGAACGTCAATTTGGATGTTAATGTCAAGATTATGAGATTGGCGATCCTGTGTCATTGTATGGACAGAAGTTGCGGGGAGGTTAAAGAATCAAAGGCGGTCCACAATTTGAACCGTGGTTTCATCTGGAGGACACATGTAGGCTGGAGAAGCATTTTGGGCCCAAAAGTGGTTTAATTCCATACCACTTGTGACCACACCTGAAATCATGTGGCCCTAGCCCCAGGTCACATCAAGTGAGGGCTTATCCGAAAGGGTGCTAATGTCGGCACTATGAGTTTTCGCATAGAGCGAAAGGAGGAAGGTCGCAAGTTGTTGTCAGAACTTCACCAAGAAGTCGAAGGGGCATGTGTTTAGATATAGAAGGGGACCTTTAAGGTTCCATAGAATCTTTCAAATCGAGAATTGGAGGATCCAATACCGGGAGGTCGTGAAGCCCTACAGGGAAGTAGGGGGGATGCATCAGGTGGTATGAGAGTTGATTTTAAATTTATTTGCAGACAGCACACAAAAGGAGAAAGGAGGAAAGTTGGTATCATTTGTGGTATCAAAGGAATTTAATTTTTGTTTGTAGGTGATGCAGTGAAATCATGTTACCCAGAAGGCACAGAGCGAATGCAAAAATGGAAGAAGAAATGAGGCGATTTCCAATGAGATTGGACACCATGGAAACAACACAGAGAAGAGCACCAGACGTTGGTGATGTCAGTGAAGATGAGAGCAAGGAAGCAGAGGCCGAAGAAAATGGCATGGAGGATGTTGCACAAGATCGCTTGATAAAAGTTGTTTCAAAGATAAGAGACAGAGAAAGGATAGAGGTACCTATGTATGAAGGGAATTTGGAAGTTGAAGAATTGTTAGATTGGGTGTGTGCTATGGAAAAATAATTCAATTACGAAGATATCAAAGAAGACAAGATGGTGAAGCATGCAGTGACAAGACTAAAAGGTCATGCAGTGTTATGGTGGGATGAACTGCAAGCCGAACGCAGGAGAAATGATAAGTAGAAAAATAAAAACTGGGATAGGATGGTAGCCAAGTTGAAGGCCAAATTTATCCCGAAGGATTACCAAATAAATATTTATAGAATATTGCAGAACCTGAAACAGATCAGTTTATAAGTGAAGGAGTACACTGAAGAATTTTATCGACTAAACATCAAGGATGGAAAGAAAGAGAATGAATATGAGAAGACAGCGAGATACATCAATGGGATGAGATATGAAATACAAGAGGATATCAACATGATGTATGTAAGTAAAGTCGAGGAATCTTATCAAGCATCCTTGAAAGCTGAAGAAAAATTGGCCAAGAAGCAAAGCCAACGAAACAGAGGCAAGGGAACCAACAGAGATAAGTTCCATAAGTCAAAGCCTGAAGCTAACAAACAACATAGTCACCATGAGAAGGGTGGAAGTTCTAAAGAAGGACAGCATGGGGGAAGAGGTTATTTTTCCAGAGGTAGAGGAAGAGGAAGAGACTGAGGAGGTGTAGTTAAATGCTATACCTGTGGAAAAGAAGGACATAAATCTTGGGAATGTCTTGAAACAAAGAGAGAAGGAGGTGGAGAAGCACACATTGCCGAAGAACAGAAACATGTGGAAGCAGAAGCAGCAGAAGGAGGAAGAAACCTCATGATGAAGAAAATTCTTCTTAAACTAGAAAAGGAACCAGAGGAACCAGTTCAGCAAACAAGTCTGTTCAGAACTGCTTGCAAGTCGAAAGACAAAGTTTGCAAGGTAATCATAGACAGTGGGAGCACTGACAATCTAGTATCCATGGAGATGGTGGAAAAGCTGGAATTGAAGATAACTGCACATCCAAAGCCATACAAGGTATCTTTGTTTCAAAAAGGACATCAAGTCATGGTAAGTCAACAATGCCAAGTTGAATTTAAAATAAGAGGTTACATAGATGAAATATTATGTGATGTAATTCCTATGGATGTCTGTCATGTTTTATTGGGGAGTCTGTGGCAGTATGACCAAAAATTTATTCATGATGGAAGAAAGAATACCTATACCCTAGAAAAGAATGGCATAACACATATGTTTGTACCCATAGAAGACAAAGAGCAAAAGAAAGAAGCTAGTTCAAGCATACTTCTCATGACTGGGAAGGAGCTCTTAAAAGAATTCAAGAAGGAGAAAGAAATGCAGTTTGATGTAGTGAGGAAGTCTAGAGTTCTCCTTACAAACACTTTTGTAGAAGACTTGCCTGTAGAAATCCAGGAATTGTTAGAAAACTTTGTTGATATAGTCATGGATGAGTTACCACACTCATTTCCACCCATCAAGAGTATAAGCCATCATATTTACTTTATTCCAGGAGCTAGTTTAGCAAACAAAGAAAATTATAGGTTGACACCTAGAGAGAATGAAGAGTTCAACAATCAAGTCCAAGAGTTGTTGGATAAAAGGTTAGTTAGGGAAAGCCTAAGCCCATGTGCAGTACCAATTGAATTAAGTCCAAAGAAAGATGGAGGATGGAGGATGTGTACGGATTCCCAAAACATCAACGAGATAACCATTAGATACATATTTCCTTTACCAATGATGGATGATTTGATGGACTGTTTGAGTGGAGCAAGCTATTTTTTCAATATAGACTTGAAGAGCGAATATCATCAAATACAGATGAGAGAGGGAGATGAATGGAAAACATCATTCAAGACAAACGAAGGATTGTTTGAATGGTTGGTCATGTCATTTGGGTTGAAAAACACACCAAGCACATTTATGAGGTTAATGAATGAAGTGTTGAAAGACTTCATAGGCAAATTTTTCATAATATATCTAGATGACATACTAATCTTCAGCAAGACAAAGGAAGAACACTTAATACATTTGACCTTAGTGATGGAAAGGTTGCAGCAAGACAATTTTTTGATAAATCTAAAGAAGAGCTCTTTTATGAAGAAGGAGATCATATATTTGGGTTTCGTAATCTCTTCAAATGAATTGAATATGGACCCAAAAAAAGTGAGAGCAATCAGAGAATGGTTGTCGTCGAGCAATATGTTTTAGGTAAGAAGTTTTCATGGGTTAGCGAGTTTTTATAGAAAAATCATCAGAAATTTCAGTGGCATATGTGCACCCATGTTGGACATTGTGAAGAAGAAACACAAGTCCTTCAGTTGGATAGAGGAAGCTGAAAAAAAT
>ML839881.1:27308-42525 GCA_009831015.1 Picea engelmannii | reverse complement strand
TATTTTGATCTTGGCACGCTTTACAAGTACACTCTCCTGGAAGGAAAAAACATAAGCAAGTTGTGGGGAAGTTACCATAACTTCCACTTGGCACATCCAATTTTGACCAGACCTGTGGAATTGCAAAAAAGAAATATCAAAGAACTACAAAATAAAGAAATTTTCATACCGAGAAGGGCCAAAATTTTGGAGATAGAGCAGAAGAAAGATCATCTAGCAAAACCACCTCGAAATCAACAATGATACTTGGCCAACATGCCACCAAAAAAGGGAACATCTACACCAAATAAGCCTCCAAATAATCCTACTTGGACTCTTGATGAAGGTGAAGAAATGTGTAGGTACATAAATGATTTACAAAATAATATAGTAACAAAATATGAACTACAAGGGATGATGGAGGGCTTAAAAGGGGAGATCATGTAAGGATTGAAAAATTTCCTAATAGAGAGGACACGTGAAAGTGAAAATGTATCCCATGAAATTCATGATGAGGACACAAGGAATATGAATCAAGAATGAATAAACTCCAACTTTGGGTTGAAGGCCACCCACTTTCCTAAGATCGATATGAGGAAGTTTGATGGAAAGGACCCAATCACATAGATACTTCAGATGGAGCAATTCTTTGATCTACATGATGTGCCACATACAAAAAAGGTACGAATTGCTTCTTTATATTTAGAAACCAATCAATTTGTATGGTATTGATAGCTTTGTTCTCACAAATCACTCATCACTTGGACAATTTTCACAGAAGAAATGATAGCACACTATGAGTATACAAGGAGCAATACCTTCTTTAGCCAATTGATAAATCTCAAGCAAAAGGGTTCATTTTCATAGCACATTGAGAACTTCCAAATATTGAATATAAAAGTAACATATATTCTATATGAGCACTTGATTGATGTATTCATAGGAACTTTAAAGGATAAAATTCAACATGAGGTTCACCTTTGGGAACCCAAATCATTGGAGAATGCATTTAGGGTGGCTATGGCAACATCTAAAGAGAGAATAATGTTCCTTCTTCTAAAACACCTCAACCTAAAAGGTTTAAACCTCAACAATTGGAGGAAAGAAAAGCAAAGGGTTTATTCTTTAATTGTGAAAACAAGTACAGTAAGGGACATAAGTGTGGTGAGAATAAATGATTCTACATAGATTGTGAAGAGGAAGAAGAACAAGAACCATCTCAAGATGAAAACGTAGAAGTGATTTCTTCTTAAGAGTTGACTCACATGATATCATGTAATGCATTGGCTGGAATTATTACTCCTCAAACCCTCAAGATCGAAGGATATATCAAAAATAAAAAAGGTAATAGTCCTAATTGATTCTGGGAGTACTCATAATTTCATTCACTATAAATTATCCAAAGCTCTTAATTTCTTTGTATATCCAGCGCCATAGTTTCAAGTAATGATTGCAGATGGAGGAACTATCAATTTCTCGGGAAAATGCAATAAGATCAATATTACTATGGAGGAATATGTAATGAATAGTCCAATGATTGATATACCCATGGGTGGTGATGACATCATACTAGGAATCCAATGGTTACAATCATTAGGAACAATGCCTTTTAATTTTCAAGAAATTTTCATTGGAAGGAAAAGAAATTGAGTTAAGGGGCATCACATGGAAACCTAGTAAGGTGATAAGCTCTAATGGCAAGACAAAATTATTGAAAAAGGGGCATCAGTGTGTAATTTCAAAACTATGCCCACTAGATGTTCAAACATCTAAGCCATCTATTCCCCTAGATCTCCAAGGGATTATTGATAAACATTCCAAAGTATTTGAAGATATTCCCAAAGGTCTTCCACCTACTCGAAATCATGATCATGTTATTCACCTAATTCCTAGGAGTGTTCCTCCTAATAGTAGGCCTTAAAAATACCCTTATGCCCATAAGAGTTAAATTGAGTGTATGGTTGAAGAAATGTTAGAGGTTGGCATTATTAGACCTGGCCAAAGTTCTTACTCTACACCAGTGGTAATGGTACTCAAGAAATATGGTTCATGGCATATGTGTCCAGATTATAGAGAGATCAACAATATCACTATTAAAGATAAGTTTCCCATTCCCATCATTGATGAATTGTTATATTAAATAAATGGAGAAATCTATTTGAAAAAGATGGATCTTCGTGCAGGGTATCATCAGATTAGAATGAAGAAATCATATATCCCAAAAACAACATTCCGAACTCATGAAGGCCATTATGAATTTTTGGTCATGCCTTTTGGCCTTACAAATTCACCTTCCACATTCCAAGGGTTGATGAATTCCATTTTGAAGCCCTTCCTTCGAAAAAAAATTATAGTACTTTTTTATGATATACTAATCTATAGCAAGTCTTGGGAGGATCATGTGCAACATGTTAACAAGGTGCTACAACTACTAAAGGAGCAACAACTATATGCCAAACCATCCAAATGTTTATTTGGGGTGAAGGAGGTAGATTATTTGGGCCATATTGTATCTCATGAAGGTGTCAAGGTAGACCCTAAAAGATTAAGGCCATGATGGATTGGTCAATTCCCAAAACATTGAATAATCTTAGAGGAATTTTGGGTTTGATAGGTTACTACCGCAAGTTTTTTCGAAACTATGGAAGAATAGTAGCACCTTTAATGACATTAACTAAGAAGGATGCATTTTCATGGACTCCAGAGGAAACTCAATATTTTGAACAACTTAAAGAGGCGATGTGCAAATATAATGTCTTGACTGTTATCACTGAAATTTCATCCACAAATGGTTACAACAATTCAGCATCGTCAAATAGTTATGAGGTCACCCATGGACCAAAATTACCACAAAATCATTTCCAAAGGGTCAAAAACTATACAACTAGTGAAAAAATTAAAGGGCTCTATGAATACACAGGGCACAAACACACATGCGCAAAACAGAAAAGAAGAAATCCCGCACATGTGCACGATGTGCGACTGTTGTCACAAAAGCCGTGCACCTGAGAAATGACGCATTTATGAGAGTGGTTGGCCTCCCACCCACTTCTGGTTCAGCTTTCAAGTTGATTTGACACTCAAATCTATACTGGATTCGACTGGGTGGCTAGTCAAAGACCAAGAAATGCCCTAATTAGCCTCTTTACACACTACAAACTAGTTGGACAATACCTCAAAGAAATGCTATAAAAAGGCCATGGATGCACTTCATTTTTCAAGGAATTCAATAGCAAAGTTATGCTGCCACTATTCTCTTGAGTAATCCTCTATTCCCATCAAGAGTATAATAGCATCATTGCATTGGGAAATCCACCTCACCCCTTGAGTGGATTAGCAAAGAATTCTTTCACCATTTTCATTTTCAAAGTTGTAAGAAGAGCTTATTTGTGGGGGTCCATTTGTGGGGGTCCATGAGCCCTCCCTTGGAGGAAGAAGGGACTCATAGTCCTCTTTCTTCTCGGTGTTTTCTTTCACTAATATCAGCCTTATCATTGGTGACATTAGTCTCATTGTTTCTTTTGTCCTTATGTCCCTATGCTTATTAATTTAGTTGTTCTTTTATATTTCTTTCTCTAACCCTTTTCCTTGCAACTGTCCTTCTTAGCAAACCCAACTAAGCTTGCAAGCACCTCTATTTTTCTCACTAAGGTAACGAAAGAGGTGCTACAAATTGGTGACTCCACTGGGGAAAGGTATCAATTTCCTACCCCATTGGGGTTTTTATAGCTCTTCTTTTGGTTTATTTAACTTCTAGGTGCATTAACCAGCCTAAGCCGACCTGCTAAACATTCAATTCCAAGTTGAATTGAGAGAATTCCATCTGGAATTTTCATTCATGGTCATGTGTCATCTGTGCATGGGTGTTTTGGCCCATAGACGTGCATCGTGCACACATGCGCCTAGGTCATAGTTCTGTTCTATGCACCTGTGCCCATTAACTCGTTTCGGTCTACACACATGCACTCAGTGCACCTCTGTCTCCACTGAGACCCGCGTACCTGTGCAAAAAATACACATTGTAAAGTTTTTTGAGATTTGGGGAAGGCCCTTAGCCTTCTTAAAAGTGATTTCATGCTTGTTTTAAGCTGCACCACACTTAGTCCCCTCTTCATATAAAGGGATTAGTCAAAACACATAGGCACATAGGAGGTTTAAAAATCATTATTTCCTCTTTTGCTTTCATTTTCGCCACATGGATGGCTTGCTTTGACTAAAGATATAAGTTGGAAATCATTTGAAATCACATCTAACTTGCATTGGGACTGGAAATTGGATAAAAATCGCTTAGTATGCTCTTCTCTTGCACCTCCAAGTGACCTTGAGAATCAGAAAAAGATTGTGGAACAATTTCATCTCCCTTAAAAATATTAAAACCTTTAGGAGAGGACAACATCCCTTCTTGGGACTCCTCTTAGTTTATTTTTTCAATCACATCTTAATATTGTAACGGGCCCATACATGCCCACATGCCACAAAGATAAGATAGTGTTGAAATTTACTTTCTTAGATTAAATCACTAAGGAATTTTAAAGGTTTTGTAACGGGCCCATACATGCCCACATGATCACAATCTTGGATAGTTTCAAATATTTTTCTTAGATTACATCACTATAGGGAGTTAAAGGAATAGTAACGGACCCACATGTCCACATGCTATCTTCCTAGGGACTTTTGAATTACGCAAGGTTGTACTAAAGGCACTTAGTTAATTAGGTAACCAACACTTGTAAAGACCAAGTGAAGTCCACATGCAGCAAGGTGACACCTAATTCATTAAAAATTGGCACACTTTCACTCATTCACACACAAAAGTCACTTATCACTCACATAGTTTCTTCTTGAAACGTGGAGGTCAAAGTAAGTTTCCTCCAAAGGGATTCCGAAACACCCCACCCTTTTCTTGACGAAACTATCCACTCCCATTTAAATTCAACGAGGTTGGTTCACACCCCCAACCACTCAAAACAACTACATCTTAATTTTTTCTAAAAACTCACTAAGTTTTCCTCCACAGGAGGTGCCAAAATAAATTTTTTAGTCTAGGTAGGATTTCAGGGATAGGCATCCAAATAACTCCCCGTTATCTAGTTCTCACATTGTCAAAAACCATAGAAGTTTTCAAATAGGGAACTGAAAATCCTCCAAGTCAAGTGTTCCTAACACCATAAGGCAGGGAGATACCCGTGAAGGGTTGAAGGCTGAGGTCCGGTTGTTTTGTGCATCCCCCCTTGAGGCACCCACCTCTTGGACAGGATCCAACTCGTGACCCATTTCTTAGGCTGAAAATCTAAATGCCACACTTTGACCGAGGTACCTAGTGACCAAATGTTAGGACATCTACCCAGGTGGAAATTGTGGGCTGAAATTTAACCTTGATCGGATTTTGTGTGGCTATTGGGAAATATCGCCAACTCTTTCGGGATATGCCCCCTTTACCCCTCATTATAACTGATTATTTCATCCTTCACTAGTTTCTCTTCCGATGACTTCAGACCCCACTGTTGAGTACTATTGGAAGATCCAGTGCTATTTGAGAGGAAGGACGTTACGTCTTTTAGGAAATGAGCATTTGTTTTCTTTGATTCCCCACGCAAACAAAACCCACTTATCCACATATATGCTTCTTTTTCAAAACACTTTATGTATGATACACTTTTGATTACATTTTGATTTTGATATATATATTGTGTAAAGTTCAAAAATTTGCAGCAAAGATTCTTGTTTACTTTCTCTCATCACATTTTGCACACATCCACTCAGCTATTCGGACATCATATTGATCCCACAAAACCCCCATCGTTCCAGACGCTTACTAAACCTCCCTCCTATTTTAGGGGGAGTTCCTAGTCTTGCCAACTCATCAACACCACCTTCACACACTCCTGTGAGTGATACTGTCTTAGGATCAACTTTGCTTGGTTCCACATTACTTGGGTCCACTTCCCAAGTCCCTCTGTCCATTCGCTCTCCTCTACACGGAAGCAGCGGACCAACTTCCTCTCTAGGGGGAAGTACCAACCCACCTAGTCCCCCTCAAGGGTCAGGTTCACAACACACTCACACCATGGTTGGAGCTAATCCTCCCCCCCACTGCAGATGCCATATTTGGCATCTATTAACATACCATATCTAAGAAAACTCACAAATGATTCTATATTGCATGACCCCACATGGCCTACAATGCCCACCAAACTACCTTCAGACATCCCTAAGTTTGAAGGAAAGGCAAGAGATCACCCTGCCAACCATGTCATGACTTTCCATCTATGGTGCTCTTCCAACAGCATTATGGATGATTCCATTAGACTACGATTATTTCAACGCACACTCACTGGCCCATCAGCCAAATGGTATGTAGATGAAAAATCAGGGTCCCATGCGACTTTCGAGTCCTTGGCCAAAGCATTTTTGACCTTTTTCCAATTACCAATCCGCCATGACAATGGTCTTGAACTACTCTCTAATTTCAAACAAACCTCAGCCACACATATCGTTGATCACATTCACGAGTGGTGTAGACAACGTATTTTATGAAAAGTTGAAACCACCAAAACAACAATGTCTTGATTGGTTTCTCAGATCACTTGTCTCTCTCCTCAATAAAGATGTAGCTTCCACCTTCCCTCAATCCAAAGAAGAAGCCATCAACAAGGCTCAACAACATGACCTCATCTATTCACAATCAGGGTACTTATACACGGTACTTCCTAATCTCCCCAAACCCATGCCATTTGGTCAAGACAAACCCAGGATGTCTCACTCAATAGACGGATTGATTGGTAATACCACACGCCACAGTCCTCAACCCCAACCACCACCAATGTATGGCCCACCTCAATATACGCTGGCGTATGGGAGAACCTCTTATTACCCCCCAACCCCTTATCAATAGGCATACCCTGTTGCTATTCCTCCACCCATCAGTGGGCCACCGCCGGCACCCCCACTACACCCACCTATCCAGACAAGTTATGGTACCCCCTCTACCTCAGCTTATACTATGAGTACTAGTGAAAGCACCATACCTTCCTATGTACCTTACGAATCACAACCCCCACAGAATCCGTACTTTCCCTTTCCTGGTCCTCCACAACCCATGGCACCCCCACACCCTCACGTTGGGGTGAATTTTTTTCAAACATCTCTCGTTCAGCAATATCAAAATTTCGAACAGCTGAATACGGAAAATCCAACCCATCCATCGAATAATGCCAAAAATAAAGGAAGAAACATGAACAATAACAACCCAGGTCAAGGCGGGAATCAACCCCAACAAAACCAACCAGCTGGGGGCAACCAGAACCAAGGGAATCAAAACCCCCAGGGGGGCAATAACAATCGACGTCAAGGGAGAAATAACAATACTATCAAAACCAACTTCCCTTGTGCCCTTTGCAGTGAGTTCGGTCATTATACTCATCATTTCCCCCAAATCGTTGATTTCAAATGGCTGAAAGACTCAGGCAGTCTACCACATCCTCCAACACCGCCTGCCCCTCAGCAGGCCCCACAACAATACGTGCAACAACCCCCCCTAGCCGTGCTGCAGAATCTTATTCCACACCAAGGTGTGATAAACAACCAATAGGACATGCAACCTACCCCACCTCAGTTGGGACAATACCTCAATCCAAACAATCCAGTAGATCACACAATCCACCTCACCAGTGAGGAAGAAATCCTTTTGCAAACACATAATCGTTAGTTGCATGCACCCACTGAGTCTCCTCTCATTCCTCCAGAAATAATCCCCGCACCAACGGGACCCCCGTTGGTGATCCCTCACCCTAACACAGAACCACCTCTTTGCATCCCTCACATCCTATTGCATAGGAATGTCCACAACCCACAGGCTAGGGCAGCTCATAATTATAGTTTGGTTGATGACTTAGCATAATCCTTGGCTGCCATGTCAGTTTTAGAAGTCCTTCAAACTTGTCCCACTCAGCGGAAATCATTACTCTCCGCCTTAGGGGTAGTCGACCCATAGATAATCGACTCATTACATTTGATATTGACAGCGGAGAACCTCGCCTTCCCACTTTGATTGCTTTTCAAATCCCAGTGAAAATTCGGAACATTACAGTTCATCGGTGCATCATCGATGAAGGTGAATCCACATGCATTATGTCCAAGTCTGTATGGAATAAACTTGGTTCCCCCAAACTGATACCATCTTCCATTACCTTACGAGCTTATGACGGACGACCATCGTCTCCTGAAGGGCTCTTCCAAAATGTCCCCGTAGAACTCGGGGGCAAGACTATTCTCATCGACATTGAAGTTATCGACACCCCACTCAATTATAATATCTTGTTCGGTCATAGCTACATGTATGCTATGAAGGAAATTGCCTCTTCCATCTTTCGAACAATGATGTTCCCCCATAACGGGAAGATCATTACCATTGACCAAGTCTCACATTACAAGCCTAACCCTTCTGCCAACATCGATAAAATTCTTCCTCTCATCCACACAAGTCATGACGCATACCCACTCATTGAAATGGGTCCCGAAATTTTCAAAGACCCATCATTGTTAGTAACTTACCATGGTGCACCACCGCTCCTTCATCCTTCCAATCAAGTATGTGTTTTCTCATCCAACGAAACTGACATAGAGGATACCCTTCCTCCTAGGGAGGCTTCTATCATATCTGATGTCCCACTAGTCGCAGATCTCCCCCCCCCACGAACCTCCTGCAAACTCGTCGACCCCACCAGTCCATGATTTCACCTCTCCCCAAGGACATATCCCATTTTGGGAGACAATTCCCCAAGCCATTACTCAAATTCCCTTCTTCTACCCTCCACCTGGTGTACAAGCTTTCCAAGTAGCCGCAACACTTACCCTCCCTAATATGGTGTTAGCAATTCCAGTTTGGTATTTACATCCACCAAAGATGGTCCCTCGACCATCCATTCCCCCCCAAACAGAAGGAATCCCAATGACGATTCCCATACTCACTCCCACCATACCCTCTACATCCCCACTCACTACTCTCCCTGCTATAGTTGGGGGCAGGAGAAAGAAGAAGGATCCCACAACTCCACTTCCCTCGCAGATCCAACCCCATTGCGCACTATGTGAGAAATATGGACACCAAACCAACAACTTCCCATCTCTACCGGAGTTACGGAACTTGATTCCACTCAATCAAATTCCATCAACACTCGCCATCGTAGCAAGTACTATCCTTACTGGCCCTCACTCAAGTAGTAAAGGGCTGCGAACCAAATTCACTTGCGCTATATGTTCAGAATATGGCCATTATACACACCATTTCCCAGCACTGCCATGCTTCCGGCAGACATTAGCCGTAGTACACCAAAGCTTCCAGAGCGACCCCATTCCAGCTACGTCATCCCTACCAAAAATCACTGACATCCATTATGTCACAACTTCAATCAATGAACATATGAGATGCCCTTGCTCTCTATGTGAATCCTTATATCATTTTACATACCAGTGTCCTATGATCATTGAATACAGGCAACACCAATTGACCCTAATTCAAATACCCACAGAATCGATGGTTGACCTTACCGCATCACTAGAGATTCTTCATCTCATTTCTCCCAAACTCGAGGCCCTCCCAACGCCTCTGTGGTTCTTGGATGACTTATCCAAGGATTCACCCCCAAATTCGAGTCACTATGGCATGGCCCATACATTATCAAACATTGCCTCACCAAAGGCGCATACATCCTGGCCTCTCCCGAAGGCCTCTCTCTCAAAGAACACATCAACGGGTTATACTTAAAGAAATTTGATGCCTAAGCATAGCAATTCTACTTTAGGTTATTTTATTTTATAGTGTTTTTAATCTTTTTCCATCCCTCACGTCTAAAACTATCATTTGTGCTATTGACAGATGCTTCCTCCACCATCCTACCACATCGGTTACGCTAACGACGCCAGTCGTTGGGCGCAAAATCTCGCTTCGACAGCTTGGGCACTCTATACCCCCTCACATGAAATGTTCCATTCAAGTGGCATATGTTTGGGTTCAGCCACCAACAACCAAGCCGAATACAATGTCGTCATTGGCCTCCTCGCCAATGCCCAGCATCATCATATTCCTCACCTTAGCATCTTTCTCAAATCTCAACTAGTTGTTCTCCAGCTCAAAAATGTGTACCACGTCCGTGGTCCTTGCCTCTTTCTCAAATACCTACAGGTTAGACTTTTATCTCGACATTTTGATTTCATTACATTTACACATATTCCAAGACAATTGAATCAAATTTCAGATAACTTAGCTAACATGTTAGATTGGAATATATCACATCAAGATACCGCTACACATACATAAACATATCAACAACCTATCACAGCATATATATATTATACATCATCAACACATTAACAAAACACATGTAAACATCACATAGATCTCAAAATGTATACTCATGTATATATAAGACGGTCCACAGTGCCATCCAAATGTTTACATACAAAAATACAAGTATCCGCAGGCCAGTGAAGCACCTCGGTACAAAATGAGCTCACCATCCTATATACAAAAATACAAAAATACATAGAGCACCACTCAAGGTGCCTCTAGAGCACCACCTCATGCCCCTCCCTTAGGCGGTGGTCCCCCACCCACTACTGGTCCCTCCGGACCAGGAGGTAACCGTTCGGTCATAGAAGCACCTACTACTACTGCTCATCGTACCATAGCCCGCCACGGTGGAGGAATCCCCACTCACTACTCCAGGATGCCCTCATCCTGGATACGCGACCACATGCCCTCAGGCACGCCCTGTAGCACCACCTCCAGGCGGCGGCGAATTTCCTCAAAATATGCTCCAGCATCCGCTGGAGGAGCATGTGATGGCTTGGCACCTGGGTCATCAAACTGTCATCTCCTCACTGCTCTCTTAGGCTCATCTAGTCTTGCCTCGACGTCCTCACACCAACGACTCTCTCCTACCAGCGTCCCTCCCTGCAGCACCCTCAGCAACTCAACCTCACACCCACGAGATGCCACATCTGTACATACAAACAAACAATAGATAGTATCAGCATCTATACCAACTACACATGTCATGCTATCTAAAAAACAAACAATATATATCAAACTCATCAACATACCTCGATGATCAAAAACCTCCCCTGGAGGTAACACCATGTTTGGATCACCCCGGAAGTCAACACCGGCATATGGAAACTGTACTATCACCTGCGGCATCTGCCGCCACACCTGCGTCGCCTCAGCCGTGAAGAAGTGGTCTCCCTCGCCACCACCATGGCAAAGAAAAGTAGTTGACCACCGCCTCAGTCACGGCTCTCGCACCCCAATAGTGCCCAATAAAATCCTAGGGCACAACATCGACACCCTCTCCAAAAACCAGGCCACCAGGATGGACCCAAACGCAAAGTCCCCTATGTCGGTGGACCGACATCAGTCCAGCTACCCTACCATCCTGGTATGCAATGTAATCCCCCAGGCAAAGTTCTCACCTGCCAATACCCTCTCCATAATACTCAGCTGACCACCACTAATCCGTTGATTCGCAAGGGACCTATACACCCTCACAATCATTGCTTCTATACAATGATGCACTAGAGCATCCATCCCCCCGATGCTCACGATAGAGCCCAACATAAAGTTCTCCCTAGAAAAGTATCTTCGGCCCACTGTCACTAACGCCATGTCAGCAGGTACTACTGGGTCCACCGGTAGGGGCGTTCCCTGAAATGGGAGCCCAATCAAAAAATATATATCCTCCACTGCAGTGAAGGTAAGCTGCTCTCCCCACACCATAAAACAATGCAGGTCTGGACTCCACATCCGGATAAGGAACTGCAGAAGAAACTCCTGCACCCATATCAATGGGTACTCAAAGAACTTCAGCAGCCCACAGGCTTCCAAAGTAGCATGAACCCCCGACTCCTCAATCACCACGGCATCTCTCAACTGGGACCAATCTCGCTCTCGCCAACCAACTGACATCATGCAAAATGATCGCCAGCAGCCACATAAAACAGTCCTAGTTCAACCACATTGACCACAAAAAATAATAAAAAGATAAGTTTTACACCCGTCAACCTTGCCCCTAAGGCGCGACTGTTTAAACCCACAGGCGCACACACATGTGCGCCTGTTCACCCACAGGTGCGCACGTATGCGCGCCTGTTCACTCCACAGGCGCGCACTCAGGCGTGCGTGTCCATCCCATAGGCGCACATGCGTGCGTGCCTGCTCAACCTATAGGGGCACCTCCATGAACCCCTGTCACGAACACATGCGCGCATCAAAGTGTGCCTGTCCACTACACAGTCGTGCACATATGCGTGGTTGTGTCGCCAACAGACGTGCACATAATGTGTGCCTTAGACCCTCTTACGGGCGCCCCCATGCACAACTATGTGAATGGCAGGCGCTCACTTGTGTACGCATATTTCCAGATTGCCCGTGCACGTGGGGGCCCACACCCATAAAACCCCTTGTACGGCCCTCCGTACAACCCCTGCCCAAAAATGGAAAACCTAATTCTATGCAGGATGATTTGACTACTAACCTGAAGTTTGCTGGTCCTCAATCGACTACCTCATTCTCCTAGAATCTCCAAATCTCCTCTGAATACCTCTCGTCCAGTCACTCTAGCAGTAAGTACAAATGAGGTGGCAATGTGGGCCCTACAGCTATATATAGGCCTTTTCACCAAACTTCCACTCACCATTCCGGGAGTTCCGAGTGTCCATTCTTCGATCCGTCTTCAGCCATGGAATCAGCATCCCTTCATCTACATCACAACAGTCCTCGGGCCACTTTTCATCCTGAGCCCCTGGGGCACCATTTTTTCATACCCTGACTAGGTACGCATGCTCATATTCAAAATTATCAAATAAATGCTCGTATGTTTGATTCTATTCAGATATTGTTCACGTCGGGTATTTGGTTTTCATGTGTGCAGGTACTTGGTCATCATACATCAACACAACCCCTTCATGTATATACTCAACACTGATATGTAGTCATTCCCTCTAAATCTTACTTGCATCTCGAGTCACACCCTCTAACATTTTCCTCTAAGATCCCCATCTCCGGCTATGCAGTACCAACACTTCCATTTCCATCTTCGGTACTGTCACCCGGTAGCACTCTTACCCACATGAGTTGTCCCATTCATAGCACCCTTTTGCGCCTTTGACACTCATGTTGTTTTTCAAACCCTTTAGGGATGGGAGTCCCGATAGTCTTACATCATGTCGTGAATCAACCACATACTCCTTCTCCTCATTTTTCTAGCTTTCCCACCGGACTCCCAGATTATCTCTTCAAGGTTCTATTTTTTACTGCACCTCCACAGTATCATGAAACCTCCATTTCATCCACAATCAGTTTTCCCCTCTACAAATTTCCCTTCATTTCACCTACCTCATACAGAAACCCACCCATGGGGCCCCCACCCTCCACCAGTTCTCCAAGCAAATTGCGCCTTACCCGAGCCAACCATATTACATCGGGGCACTCATTTCTGTATTTGTACACTCATCCCAAATTATTCTTTATTTATTGTACAAACACCTTTATTTCCCGCATTTCCATACCTTTTTGTTGTCACCTTTGGCGACCTTCTTCCCTTTTTTGGAAAAAGAAACCCATATCGCCCTTGGTTGGGGCACTACTTATCATCTACCCTTGATGACATCGTCCCTATACTCTAAGTATCCCACAGGCCACTTACCTCTGCCCTCTGATTTTTTTCACTTTGTCCCGCCTCTAGCACAACTTATCCCCTGTCTTGTTGTCCCCCTGACACTCGACCTCGTTGAATGGTTGCGGCCACTTTTACCTCACATATACCCCCAACCAAGGGTCATCTTGAGTCTTCCTACATCTTGACTTCGTCCATGTACCTCCTCCAATTCCTAACCTCACCTAGTATATTTCACGAAGCCCTTTGCTTCTGGGAGTTGCGTCCCCCTTTTGTCGACATCAACACAATTTTCCAGAAGGGTGACAATATCTTGACTCTCATTACCTTTCCAATGAGATCTCTCGGATGGAACAGGGAGAACCACAATTTCTCCCTGCTATCGTTTACCCCCATAACATTCAAATTCAACACTTTCTCATGTTATGGTGGGTCTTAATTTGCGACTATTGCAGTTATTTCTTACATTTGCCGAAGACCTATGAACTTGGTTGGGCTACCAATGCCTACAGAATCCCTAATACTTATTACAGATGTCACTGCCTACTGTTAAGAGTATGTTCCTCCACAAAATTGTCTTATTCCTTTATCACGACCGCCCCCGAGGGCACTGCAGTTGTCTACATCAACACCTCATTCCCTTTTGAGTTACATGACACGAGCATCGGGCATGCCCGCCTCATTTGTACACAGTTTATTTTTACACGCCTTATGGAAGGTCGGGTTCTATAGGTTCACTTCTCCCTTCAACGGGTAACTCTTGACAACCCCACTATCGCTCTCTCTTACAACAATACTCTCAGTAGAAGAAACATTGAAGGATTTCGGCTATACGTATGCTCCTAACCTCATCCCTCACGGGGCATTTGTTATCACTGAAATTTCGTCCGCAAATGGTTATAAGAATTCAACATCATCAAACAGTTATGAGGTCACACATGGACCAAAATTACCACCAAATCATTTCCAAAGGGTCAAAAACTATACAACTAGTGACAAAATTAAAGGGTGCTATGAATACACAAGGCATGCATGCACATGTGCAAAACAAAAAAGCAGAAATCGTGCACATGTGCACGATGCGTGACTGTTGTCGCAAAAAGCCACACACCTGAGAAACAGTGCATTTATGAGAGTGGTTGGCCTCCCACCCACTTTTGGTTCAGCTTCCAAGTTGATTTGACACTCAAATCTGGACTGGATTCGACTGGGTGGCTGGTCAAAGACCAAGAAATGCCCTAATTAGCCTCTTTACACACTACAAACTAGTTGGACAATACCTCAAAGAAATGCTATAAAAAGGCCATGGATGCACTTCATTTTTCAAGGAATTCAATAGAAAAGTTATGCTACCACTATTCTCTTGAGGAATCCTCTATTCCCATCAAGAGTATAATAACATCATTGCATTAGGCAATCCACCTCACCCCTTGAGTGGATTAGCAAAGAATTCTTTCACCATTTTCATTTTCAAAGTTGTAAGAAGAGCTTATTTGTGGGGGTCCAAGAGCCCTCCCTTGGAGGAAGAAGGGACTCATAGTCCTCTTTCTTCTCGGTGTTTTCTT
>ML839881.1:11548-25524 GCA_009831015.1 Picea engelmannii | reverse complement strand
ACTTATCTGAAAGGGAGAGACATTTTAATCCCTAAATAGTGGCACATTACCCATTAATTGGGACATATTACATTAGTAATGTTATTTTATTTATGTCAGCTTGGGTCCATTAGTCGTAATTGTACCTCCTAGCCTGCTATATATACCAAGGAGACCTTTTCATTTGGAATCATCTTATATTTGTGAATTTATGAGGTGTATAAGGAGGTTTCCCCCTCAAAGAGGCTTATTATATTAAATTCTCTCTTTTCCAAGGAGTTGAGTACTTATTCTAAGGTTTTTCTATGCTATATTGATATTTTTTTCTTAACACTATAAGGCCACCAGTCACTGCCCTCTGGAAAAACTACAAGGAATGAGCTTACCAATGTCCAGGTCTTTACGAGTGCACATGGCTTGTCTAGGTGATCCTATTCCATTAGGAAAAACCTGATGATTTACCTTCCGACGCATCTAAGCCTTCACCTTAGCTAGTTGATGACCCACATTTAATAAGCAATTTATCCAATGTATTAATCTGTGAATTCAACACCAAAATCAGTTGTTGAACCTATTTAAATTCCAGTGGCAGTCACAGAGCCAGTTTATTTGAAAGAAGAAGAAAAGGTAGTAGCTAGACCATCTCTTCACCGCACCACAACTTCTATTATTTTATCTTATTTCAAACACTCCCAATATCTTTCAAACACATCTAGTTTTCTTAAAAGAATCTGAATCTAAATTATTATTTACTTTTTTTTTTATCGAATATTGATTTTAATTCTCTAAATAGTATAACACAAAGCTTACCACTTTGTAATGCGGTCAGGAGTAGGAGGTTGCCTCTCATTCTAAGCATTGAAGGTGGCCTCTCGATATTAGTATTGAAGGAAAAGTGTCCTCTAGATCTCAACATTGAAGGAGAAGCTTCTTAGTATGGAATGTAGCTTAAGGTAATCTGTACTAGTAGATTTAGACTGGATTCTTCTTCAACAAAAAACAATGTTGATCATAAGGAAGTAGGGATGGATTTGACTTCAACTACTTTGGATTTAGAAGTTCATACTACTATCCATATAACTCTCATTTGGTCAGGCATAGTCCTTTGGGTTTTCTAGAAGCTAAGCAGATCCCATATATGATCCTACAATATTCTCTGCAATGTAGAAGGTAATATGCATTAGATTAATATTTGTCATTGTATAACTCTAGGATGACAGGATGAGGAGGTGAAGATAGGGTTTTTGAAAACAATTATGGTTGTATAGCCAGTGCATAAGTGTACTTGTCGTTTTATATCTCTTGTTATTGGAGATATTGAGCTATACAGGTTAGGGAATTAAAAGAAATTAGTTATTCATGTCAGGGCATTGAAATTTGTAGGAAGGTGGTGCATTAACAAGACAATGAAATTTAATTCACTGACAAGACAATCTATGATCATTGTAGTATATTGAACGTAAAACTTTATATAAGAAGAAGCTTGGTGATATCGAACCTTAAAACCTAGGTTATAAAACTTAGGTTATACAAGAAGTTCAACAATAAGACTCTGAATCTATAAGCCAATAGGATTTATTATAAAAGTAATTTAAATAAATAAATAAATGATTATTTTGTTTGTCTTATGTACAATATTGAACAATCGAAAAATATTTTTAGTCAATTCTTAACTAATCGACATTCAACCATGAATCGATTGCTAGAGTCCTAGCCTTTGACATGACTGATAAGACTTCCTTCATGTACAAAAAAACAAAGGAACTATTAAGAACGAAAGAAAATATAAAGGAAATTGAACCATAAAAAAGTGCACCTCTCTAAATAAAATAGATAAACAAAAACAAAAGAATATAACACATCCCTTACCTTAGATTATATCTCCACACCTCATCGATTAGTAGGTTTACATCCAATGTAATCTCCCCATTTTGGGACATTATAACATTACTGAGTGTTATTCCTACCAGAGTAGCCAGATAGGGGTGACAGAGAGTTCGAGAGATACTGAGGGGTTCTATTGGGCCCGACTTGCATCGTTCATCATCAGGATCCATTCTGCATAGCTCGGCTTCGGTTCCATTGCATTCCAACGATTTCCGAAATTTTGAGTTATTATGGGTCATATCTTAATTAAATTCACTAATAAGGTCATAATGGGCATATTACTTGGAAAAACCTATTAGTGTAATAGCTCATCGGAATTGGGAGGAAGAGAATTATAGGATAAGATAATGAGAAGTGAGTTTTACTGGCCAGAGAAGCCATAAGGATGGATAAATCACGTTTTAGAGGAAAAATGGTTAATTAATTAATTAATTAAGTGATTTAATCAAGGAATAATAAAATAAAGTAAAATTCACTTGGAGGGAAAAGGTCAACAACGAATTAGATTTTCAGGAAGCTATAAAGGAAGGGTAAAGAAACCTAATTCATCATTATCTTATGATTTGATGTTAAGATATTTGCAGAGGACAAGGAAATCGATCCCCTTGTTGTTTTGTGGATTTATGGAGGAAACCACCACCATTGATCAGTTTCGGTGTTGAGATACACACCATATACCATTGGGGATACCATCCAAGTATTTCACAGTGTATTATAGTATCCAGTTCAGCGATTGCGCAGCTCAGCCAATCAGGGAGCAAGGATTATAGAGAGCGTTTGTGTGGCTGCTTGAGACAGTTCAATATTTGGATGATTCCTTTTGACTCATTAGAGAGATAACTAGGGCACACCTATTGAGCCAAATTTCATCAATTTCCAACGTTGGAATATCCTGGAAAGAATAAAACAGTCATTTAGGGCACAACTCTTGAGGAAGCACGTTTGGGATTCCAAGGGACATTTCGGAGCAGATTTGAGGAAATCCTTCTGACCCATTATAGAGGAGGCCAAGATGATATTTTTGAGCCATAAATTGTCAGATTACGTTGGTGGAATCACTAGGGAGCACTCCCACATCCCAGGAAGTGTGAAAACCCCCAAGGTGTGACATATGAAGCTTCATAGGTCGGGTCTTCAATCCGAAAGCCACCAGGATTAGCCTAGAGACTAGGGAACTTCTTTTGAGACATTTTCCAACTCATTCTAATGGGTATCTCCATCAGGGTGAGTTTTCCATATTCTACAGTAGTTACCATGAGTTTTTGGACTACTTTTTGTTGATCTATCCACGCATGCGTAGACCAACATTATTTCTTCTGATCACGGGTATTTCTTGTTAGTTGATTTGTATTCCAGTGACAATCCATGAGATATAACTGATGATTAGTATATATGTTTCCAACTTATTATTATATTTCCTTCTTTTCCTCATTATATATATTAGTGAGTTTTCTTATCCTTCTTTCACATTCATTATCTTTATACTGCTAAAACACTTAATGAATTGAAACACACATGCAAAAATCACCAAGCATGTTCAGAAATTAACTCAAACGCATTCAGAAACCCCTAGAGTATCAGATTTCAGTAGAAAAACTGTATTTCAGCAATAGATATCTAGATCAACTCGATCAGGGATATTTTAGTGGTATCAGAGTTGGTTTTCCTGCCATCCTGTGGGGAAAATTAGTGAGGAGTTATGTCAGATTGTATCCACTAAAATTCGGTAGTGATAACTTGCGTTTATACCTCCATATGTAGTAGTAGAGAGAAAATTTCAGATCATATATGGAGGAAAACGTGAGGAATATTCGTAATATTCCTGCACAGAGGCGATGACAGTTGTGGCAGGCTATGTCAAGATTTCAAAACAATACAGGCATTAATGGAGCTAGTGGTTCAAAGAGGAAACAAACAAGACAAAAAGGACATGATGAGGAGCTTGCAAATTGTTTGAGACAATATTAGGAGCTTGGTATGAAATTTCATGCAGACATATCATTCAAGGATTTTTGCACCATCAAACATCCTGAGTGGTATGAACCCCAACTATCAGGGGACAAGAAGGGGAAGGTTCACATTGTTGAGGTACACTATGACAATGAGGATGAGGAGGTGCATGAGAATGCAACCACAAATGCCTATTTAGAGCAGTCAGATGAGACTAGTGACTTCTGCGCATCTGAGGGACAATTATATGGACATGATGATAATGCATGTTCTTCATCTTCCCTACCAGGCAGTGTTGAGACTTCTACACTTCAACATAGTGATGACACTTTTGAGGATTCATATGTGTGGGAACTTGGATGTGATGAGATTAGGTGGTTGGATGACCAACCCTTAGGTATAGACATGGATTCTGTGAAGTCATGTATGGAATATGATTAGATTTCTATGATGACAATGACACATTATTTATCTTCTCAAAGACCTATGATAGCCACGACACATGAGGATATCAATGGAATTCCTGATATGGTGGAGGATCCTTGTGTGAGGATTGTACACCATGGACATATGGATCTGCAGACCCAGGAGGAGAGACATGACTTGGAGACAGTTGACCTTACACATACCTACTAGTATGGGGAGAGGGAGTCACCTCTTTTAGATATTACATTGTTATATCAAGTTGTGGAGACCGACTGTTTTATAGGATACTCACTTCCAGGACCAGTCCATAGTGATGAAAGTGCACTTTGCATGGTTCGAGATGACCATATCTCATGTCTAGACACATCCGTATGGGATCCAGGTGCAGATGACATTAGCAGAATGAGCACATAGGAAGATAAAACAACCCATATAGGATACAATGGGATTCACATGGGGATAGCAGTTGGTGATGGTGTGCAGTGGCATATAGGAGGACTTAGTAGCACACTGGACAATAGGCAATTTAGTGCCTTATATTTTGAGGAGTGTGTTGTTGGGGATTCTATTGTTGACACTAGTAGTCAGGGGCATGAGGTAGAACCTTAGCATGACTGTGATCAAGAGTCACGACATTGGATGGAACAATTGAGAGTAAATGAGGACATGATCATGGAAGCCACTAGATGCATGGATGATACACATGCACTGATGGAATATTATTGTTGGAGGGAATTGATGGAACATGATAGTTTAGATGGGGGAGTTGCCATGGGTGACTTTCATACTCTCAGGTAAAAATTAACTATGATGAGGGTCGAATACCAACAATTGCAGATGGACAGATACTACCTATTGGAGGTTGGAAAGATGTATCGCAGGGCCCTGAGAGAGAAGGATTTGGAGGTGAACCGACTCTCTCATGATTTGGAGAGAACAAGAGGATTATTGGAAGGAATGCAAACAACCCTTCAAGAATTAGAGTCCATATTAGATGAGCTCCTTGAGGAGACTAGTCAGAGATACACTATATATATCTCAACAAAGAGTCAGATATGTTCCTCAGTTACATTGTTGGAGGTTGTCCGGGTCTCACAGGGGCCACCATTCATGGGTAGTTTTGAGATAGTCGGTCATACACGTACACATGAGAATTCCAGAGGCAAGGGAATTTATGAGGACACTTTCATTTGTGTTCTAAGATTGGTTGATATCCACACAGAGGTTGATCCGACAGTACACCTTGGAAATATTATGATGAGGGAGATGTACAGTGGGATTCAGGGGGACGCATTGGTTTGCAAGGAGGAGACACACTTAGTGGAGCATGGAGATTCCTCTCACTTGTAGCTGTTATCGGATAAATCAATAGGTGCGGACACTAACAGATCTCTCTAGATCCACCTAGATCTAGAACAAAACAGGACAGGACATGACTCTTTCCCTATGTTGCGGTCATTGAATCTACTACTAAGAAGGAATGAGTGACATACCTTTATATCACTTCCTTAGGTCTCTGTTGTTCCCTCTTAGCTCCAGTGCTCTTGTGAAATCAGTTCCAAGACAACACAAGCAAAGTATATTCAATGTCAACCTATGCATATGATCAAGGAGTTATGCAATAAAATAAGAGTGATTTTATGGGAAAGGGACATGCTGTTGTATTATATTAAATGAAAGTAGAATATACAACCATATTTCCTTGATGTCGCAAGCTTCCTTTTAGTGACCCTTGGTTCCAACACACACACTTTCTCTACATTTGCGTGAAGAAGATCCAGTACAACTTGATAGACCAAATAGGGTCTTCAAACCCCTGTCCAAACAGAATTCTTCACACAATTCTTTCACTAGTTCTTCATTCAATCTTGTTTAACCTTTTCCATGAGAAACCTTTCAATATATAGGAGAAGGATAGATGGTTAAATGGATGAGGATGATCCCACTAAATCTGAGAAGTCAGTAGGATGCCAACCATGCGAATGCCAACTCATTTTCTAGAAGATTCCCTTCTAGAACCTTCGTGACCTCTTCTCTTTTCTAAGATTTGAAATAGGTTCGCACCCTACCTATAGAGAAGACTGCGAACAGTTTGCACCCTAAGTTTGGGTTGCCTACGAGAATAAAGGATTTTCGCACCCTATAATATAGGCAGCCTGCGAACTCATCTTAAAAATGTGTTTTTTGGAAGAAGACATCAGTAACTTTTCTCAGGCAAAAAGTCCTTGTGGGAGCCTGAATACATCACTTATAGAGACATCACCAGAGTGACCAAAATCATGTGTAACAGAATGCCCCCCAAAGTATGAGGCCAGAACTTGTGAAAGCCAAAATACTTTGTAAAATGCATGTGTGTGTCAAAAGCAAGGAGTGCACCTAATCGAAAACCTGAAAACAACGAAGCATCTGCAGAATATAATACCAGTTCTGAGGTAGCCATTCCCATGCTCATATCACAAATGCATGGAATCATAAACGTAGGTCATGGCCATCGATCATACACCGTGGATCCATGTCGTCAAAATGCTACATAGCCACCAGGAATACATTGTGGATCTATGTGAGAGGACTTGAATAATGACATAGCCACGTGACATACAAAGTGGATCTATGTGCTGATACAAATCATACATACTCCATCACAACCTAGATAAAAAAGATGAGACCCAGGGTCTTCAATCTCGTCACCTGAAAGTATGAATCTAGCCATGCGATTACATGTGATGAAGTCAAACATGGTAGAAACCACTTGTTTATCGGTCATTGATGAAAATTGTTAACAAGTGCGAGGGAAATCACTATTGATGTCAATGACTCTCAAGGTACCGAAGTACAATCGTAATGAACGTGAATGAATGAGTTGAAGTCGAGCACTCGGCGGAATCTCTCGATCAGGGATCAATGATGTGAAACCCCTGTTGAAAGAGAAGAGACCTTCCATTAAGGCATGCAGGTTCCAAGGTACTAAATGATTTCTAAGTCTCATTTACGGATAATGAGTTGGAGTCAACAGAACAAGACTCGTCACAGGAGGTCCTTGATGTATCCCCCATCAATGACATGAAATAAGTAACAGATTTTGAGGGTGAAACAAAGTATGAATATGGGTTGAAACGGACAAAGGGAAGGCTGACATAGTAAGAATGGACAACTGCAGATGGCCGACTCAATAGAGGGCTCATGTGAACTTCTCTTGAACATATGAACAACATGACTAAGGACTTGGCATCACTAACTCAAAGACGACCCAATATATGACCTTGTAGCAAGTTGAGTGAGAGACAAATGGATTTCCCAACCCGGATTCAAATGACGAATAGGGGTTGTCATGTTCAAGAGTGATGCTTACTACCATTAATATGAATACGAAAACACATCCCTTTCCCAAAATTTCCCCCACCATTTCTGGCGAGTACCTCTTTATTTTTACACAAGCTCGAGGAGGATAGCATATGCTTGTCGATGTTAACTCATCCTTCGGATGAGTCTCTCGGAGTATATTTAACGAACCCTAGGAAGGAGTGGTTCAGCCCCATTGCAGTTCTTTTGATGTTTTTTTAACAAGTCCAAGGATAGAAAACTCGGGGGTTTTTCATGTTTTGAGAGTCTTAAAAACACTTAAAGAGAACTCTCCCAGTTCCTTTTTCGTAAAATAGTTCGATGAGACTGAAAAAGTGATAAACTATCACCCGTTGAAGGTTTTCTTCAAATACTTTAATGAGCGTGAAAAGAACAAGATCGCTTGGTAATCTTTTTGTTTTTATGGAGCGTGAAAAGAGCTTAAAGGATACTCCTTTATGTTCATTGTTTTTGTGTTACCATGACGAGTACGAAAAGACGAGAAAAAGTATACTCAGTTACATTCTCATATATTTTCGAGCACAAGAACGAACGAATACTGAGCTCGAGGTTTTTTCTAAAAACCCCTAAAAAAGTAGTCGTACATGCAACAAAAAGAAAAAACACCTGTACCCCCTCATTCATACTTCGAAGTTGTTATATCTATGAAAAAACACACTCATAAGGCTATTAGGGTATTAGGTTTTATAAACAAAGCAATAAAAATAATATAAAAAATCAATAAAAAATAGTAAAAAGTGAATAAATATGGGTGAAAAGGACTTTTTACCATTTCATTATTACTTTGCCCAAAAACTCGTCCAACATACCTCATTTTCCCCCAAATTTCTTTGCTCGATTGCGGGAGGCACAAGCGATCATTTGGAGAACGGTTTCAGCCAACGAGGTAATATCTTGATTCTCACTTTTCTATGGTTTATTTTTTGTTTTTATTGGCAATTTTTTGGGTTTTGAGTCCATTTTAGGGTCGGAACATGCGCCCAAACATTCTCGCAGATGGGCCATGTGGGACCTGTGATAATCTAATATTCTCACAGGTGGCCTTCAGGGCACCTACGATAATCTCGCACTATGCAAAAGGTCCACCTGCGGGGGCCGAAAAATGGATTTTAAAGTGAATTTTTGCTCAATAAAAATTATGCAAGAGTTTAAAACAAGTTGTTGACTTCCCTCTCATGGCTCTTTTGCAAGTGTTTGACTATCACAATGTTGGAATGGAGAGAAAGATAACATAAGGAGGAGGATGCCATTGCCGGGAATGACCCGGGTATAGTCGTTGTCCTCTGGGACTGTGGGCTCTTGAAATTCTTCAGAATTTCAGGCATGAGAGCCCAACTCAGATTGTTGGAATACCTGGTCCACATGTGGGATGTGGATCAATAGTTATTTCACGTGGGAGTCCATACGCTAACACTATATATTGAGGATATCTATTTTCTGACGAGGTTGTCATGGCGTGAATACCATGCTACTTTGGCCAGAGGTAGAGGTGGCGGACTCCCTATGAGTGAGTATTGTCGCTACTATTGTGTTCTCGAGGCAGAGAGAAGCAAGGGTAATGTTTCCATTTGGGGGGTCCAATATCTGACCCTACGGATCATCTTCTTTACTATTTCACGCATGGCTGGGAGCGCAACTCCGCACATGGCTCTCCAGAGCTATTTCCAATATGCCATAGAGTGCACAGAGCCTTAGGTCTTCAACTGGTTAGATGCAGTTCTCTGCAGTATGAAGAGACAATTGACGAAGTGCAGAAAGGGTGACTTGAAGCAGTTTGGGTACGAGTCACTTTTGGTGTCATTCTTCCTCGATAGGGTCCCACTGCTGTGACTATAGGTTGATTGGGGTTTACTGGCCCCACAGGATCCAAGGATGTTGAGGTGGTGTAACCTCATGGATTGACACGTAGCAGGGCCTATAATCAAGTATAATGATTCATTTTTTGACTGGTTGAGGCCCCAGATGCTGATGAACGATGACTACGCATATGTTGGTTTGGATTTCCAAGGGGATCTGGATTTGGCCCTGCCTAACGATGCTCAGTGGGGCGACTTAGGTAAGAATTACACATTTTGTTCTTTTTAAATTGTTTTGCAAATTTTATCATATGAAATATTTTTATGTTTATCCAAGAACTAATCAAAAAAATTCTTTTTCATGACACAGATGTGGGGCCATATCGACCTCCAGGAATGTCTCCCATTCAAAGGCGAGGAGAAGTGGCTCTAGTGGTGAGATGGGATGCCAAAGACTACGAGGCAATGTATTAAAACTTGGAGGGGTTGACCGCGAACATCTCAGATATTGCTATCAGAGAGATCCCGAGACGTTACTAGCGCCATACTATGGGCGTGTCCGAGTCTCTCAGTTGACTGCTTCGTAGGGTAGCCCGAGCAGTTGTTTGTTATCGTGAGCGTCATCCGTGACGCTACTTTGTAGAAGCTATAGGCTTCGTATTTTGAGATTTTGATCCTTGGACAAAAACTTTCTGTAAAAACTTTTGATCGTTATATACATATATACGACTTCTACCGGCTTATTTTGTGTTGTGTTATACATGTGATCTGTGATTGGTTTATAAATGTCCCAAATATCTGTCTAACACATAGTTAGCTAAGGCATCAGTCAATGTATTTAGACATCTAGGAATGTGTTGATATTTGATATAATCAAAATAACGTTCCAAGAGGTGAATTCGTAAATATACCCATAATAAAGTAGGACTTTGGATAGCATAGACATTGCTTAACTATAGTACTACTAGTTGTGAATCGAGTCATATAACTAGGTGGCGGATATCAAGTGAAATAGAATCAATCAACAATTCGATGACGGCACTTTATTCCACAATATTATTAGTTGCACAACCGAGGCACACACCTCGTAGACTAATAATTTCATTTGTAGGGGCATAAATTGCCCATGCAGTAGAAGCAAAGTTTTGAGTACTACGACTAGCACCATCGGCGAAGCCAATGTGAGGTAGTGAAAACTCTGACATCTGGAAACCAAGCACAATGCAAGATAAGCGGTCGAGGGAAAAGACCAAATAACGAAAAATCATACTAAAGTAACACACAAAAAGTATGATACAATAAAATACAAGCACTCATGCACAGGTGATCTTAAGCATAGTACTTCTTTAAGTACAACCCATTTCTGGGTTCACTCAAATGGATATTGTCGTAGTCCACCAACTCGTAATCTCCTTTCTCAAAAACTCATCTGACGATATAAGGACCTCGCCACATAGATTCAAATTTTCCAGCTCCTAGCATATCCCGATCTTGTTCATAAAGGAGAACCAGATCACCTTCAGAGAAAACGTGTGGCTTGACATGTTTTTCGTATTGGGCTTTGACGCGTTTCTTCTGGGCTTTTATAACTAGGGTGGCATTGTGATGGGTTTCGTCTAATTGCATGAGATACAACAGACGTTCTTCTTCGGCATAAGTGTTTGGGAGAAGTTTGAAGGCTAGTTTTAGGGAGGGTATCTCACATTCAATCGGCAAGATGGATTCTAGACCATAGACTAACTGGAATGGTGTAAACCTGGTAGCAGACTTAATGGATGTCCGGTAAGCCCACAATGCTGAAAACAACATCTTGTGCCAACTCATTTTGTGAATGCCTATCATTCGTCGAAGCATGGTAATGAGGATTTTGTTTATTGCTTCAACTTGGTCATTGGCTTGTGGGTAATAGGGTGTTGAGTTTTCATGGCAAAGACCCAACTTTTCAGTGAGTTCGTACATCATGAAGTTTCTAAAGTGACTACCGTGGTCAGTAACGATATCTTGAGGAACACCAAACCGAGAAATGATGTGATTGAATATAAATAATCCTACAGTCCTTCCTGTATTATCGAATCTTGGCATCGCCTCGGCCCATTTCATAAAATAATATATGGCTACAATAATGTAACCATGCCCCTCGACCGAGTGAGGGTGACATGTCATGAAATCGATACCCCATTTTGCTAAAGGACCAATGGAGACCACAGGGTGTAGAGCAGCAGGGTGTGATCATATTTTATTGTTGTAGGTTTGGCAAGTGTGGCATTTTTGGACAACAATTATACAATCATTGAATAAAGAAGGCCAAAAATACCCCACTCGTAAGATCTTCTGGGTAGTAGAATACCTAGACATGTGACCACCACAGGCTCCAGAATGGCAGTCATTTAGGGCTTTCTCAGCTTCGTCAAACGTGAGGCAATGTCGAAAAATAGAGTCAATCCCACGATGATAAAGAGTATCACCGAGGATAATATACTGACAGGCTTGGTATCGTATTCGACAGTGGTCAATGCTAGAAAAATTGGGCCGAAAAGTCTTGGTCTGGAGATATATGATGATATATCCATACCAAAGGTCATCGGAACTAATCAGGAAAATGGATTCATCAGGTAATGAATCTGCTACTACATTTTTCGTCTCAGAGCAGGGAAGGTTGCATATCAACTCGGAAAACACCAAGGATTTCTTGGACTTAGCGCGTTCGAATTCTAAGTCAAACTCCTGGAGGGTTACGATCCATTTGGAGTATTTTCCCCCTAGCAATTGGCGTGTAAGAATGTGTTGCATAGGGTTGCAGTTAGAAATTACCATACTCTTGCGAGAAAAGATATAGTGTCGGAAATGTTGAACAGCTTGGACGGCTGCCAAGGCCAGTTTTTCAACATGTAAATACTTGATTTCAATAGTTGTGAGACTCCAACTCAAGTAATAGATGACATGATCGTCATGAGAATCATCCTCCTGGATGAGAACCATAGCGATGGTATAGTCCGAGGCTGGGAGGTAAAGGAAATAATCCCGACTGTAATCAGGTGAGAAGAGTAGTGGGGTACGTGTCAAAGACAGTTTCAAAGCTTCAAAAGATTTGTTGGAAATGGTATCCCATATGAACTCAGAACCTTTCTTGAGTAGTCGCGTAAATCCAACAGTTAGCTCAACATAGTTCGGGATGAAATGACGGAGAAAGTTTTCCTTCCCTTGCAAACTTTGTAACTGGCGAAGTGAGGAAGGAGGAGGGAGATTGAGAATCGCCTCGACCTTCAAAGGATCTACCCTGATCCCTTGATGTAAAACAATAAAGCCCAAAATTCGGTTAGATTCTACGCAAAAAACACATTTGTGGGGATTCAAGCGTATATGGTAAAACCGACATCGAAGGAAAATGACACGAAGGTGTATTGGATGATCTACATGGCACATGGAATGAACGGGTAAGTCATTGAGATATGGTTGCATGATGTGATTTATATCATGAAAGGCATAAGACATAGCACGTTGAAAAGTTGCACCGACATTCTTTAAACCGAATGGAAGTTTTTGGTAGGCGAAAGTGCCCCAAGGACAAATAAGAGTGGTCTTGTGTTTGTCTGCGAGAACGATATCGATTTTATTATATCCAGAGAAACCATCCATCAAATAGGATATTTCACTTCCGGCACAATCGTCAACGATCTGGTCAATGAAGGGGGTAGGAAAGTTGTCTTTATGACAAGCTTTGTTAATGTCCCTATAATCAATGCACACGCGGATTGTGCCTTGTTTCTTGTCAATTAGAACAATATTGGAAACCCAGCTAGTTAGAGCCATAGGGTAAATAAAGCCATCTTTGAGAAGCTTCTCAACTTCAAGCTTGATAGCGGCTTTTTTACGTGGGTGGATAGGATGAATTCATTGACGAATGGGTTTAGCGCCCAGGTATGTCTTAATCTCATGTACCACAATGTCGAGGTCAATCCCTAGCATTTCTTCATAGCTCCATGCGAAGATGTCACGAAATTCTTGGAAAAGAGACTTGTAGGTGACAACTTCATCATGGGAACACGAAGCTCTGATATGCACATTTTCGACAACTCCAAGTTTTATGGATATGTCGAGGGGGATGGTGGGCGAGATATTACTTAAGTTCCCTTCGTATAACATATCGTGTGTAGACTTGGGAACGGTAGAAATGATGACAGCGGTCGACGGAGTCGAGATTCGTTGGTGACCCTCGATGGTGTGTTGTTCCAAGAAGAGGATGGAAGGATGATGTCCATCATCCCAAGGGGTATCTTCCACGGACATAACAGACATAATCATCTCATCTGTAGGAAAAATGACGCAGAATGGATCCATAGATAAAGAACCAAGAGAGGGGGTAGAAGGGGTTACCGATTGAATGGCTTGATAAGCAGATTCGACCGGACTCAAGGGAATTTTGTTGCCATAACGAAGATGATTGTCGGGATTGGGTACCATCCATGGGTCGTAAGGCGCAGGGGTTCCATGAACAGAGGTGGATATCATGTTGATCGAGGCAAAAAACGTATGTGGAACATCGGGTAGTGGAATGGGGAAAGTACCCATCAAAGAGGA
>ML839881.1:0-11478 GCA_009831015.1 Picea engelmannii | reverse complement strand
GTTTGCAATGAAAGGTACGTTGCCGGTACGTGCATCAGAGTGAAAGAAGGCCAATTGGTCTACGGTAACTATGTTTCCTTGATGTGGGAAATGCATGACATCGAAAAGGGTGGACACAATTGCACGCATGGAATTGATACAACTACGACCAAGTAGAAGGTTGTAATCGAGAGGAGCGTCAAAGACCTCCACTTAAACGTTGACCATTTTTCCTTCTAATGTAATAGGAAACCAAGGGAGGACACCGTAAGGATTAAAACTAGAGACATTGAAGGCTTTGAGCGTGTTGTGGGATTTAGTCAAAGGAGGAGAGTCAATGGATTTCTAGCAGGTAATAGACATGACACACGTCGAGGCACCCTCATCAATAATTGTTATACAAATGTTTTTGTCGGAGACAATAACTTGTATTTGGAATGCGAGTTGAGGGGGTAAACTTGGAATGTGATATTCCAAGTCAAAAATTATTAAATTTGTATCCGTAGGGTCGATTCCACCAATAGCTTTCAATAGTGCCTTCCATTGTATAGAACAACTCTGAAGGACTTCGAGGGCTGACATCGCAGACGCTGCTTGGGCTAGATCTTCGACAATACTATAGTTCTGGGCAGCACGTGCATGAGGATTGAAATCCAATTTTTGAACCACACCCTTTGGGGGAGGGTGAAGAACTGTATCTAGGCTTGGTCGTTCGAGATGAAGAGGACCGTTGGTAGGTGGAGTCGTGTGAGATGGTTAGACCAACGAAGGAGGTATTGCATCAACCTTATCTTTGGATGAGGAATAATCTTTGTCTCGAGTGGTAAGTGTGATGTCATTATTCTTTGAATCACCTGTACACATTAAGACATAGGATGTATTGGAGGGGGAAGGTTGGTCATGAATGACCAATTGGGCCTTTTGTTGAGAAGGGAAAGGCTGTGACAACACAGTTGGAGTGGGGGGTTTCGGGGTCCCTTGAAGGAACTTAGTAACCTCATCTCGTCGTGGAAAATCCTTAGTGTAGTGATCATCACCATAGATAAGACAAGGGTATTGGGGTTTGCACTTATCCTTATTGTCAACAGGTGGTGTTTTGGTTTTCTCAGATGGCGGATTATTTTTATCCTGCTTGTTCTTACCCTTTCCTTTTTTGGATTTATATTTTCCGGCGGGGGTAGATTGAACAGAGTTTACCTCAGAAGTCTTGCCGGTGGGAGGGGTAGGAAATGGAGCATTTTGAACATTAGAAGAAATGGATTTGGGGTTGTTGCTAAAGGTTTGGACGAAATGAGGTTGGGTATGGAAAGTGCCAATCACTCTGTCAGCTGCATGAGAAGCAATAGGAGTAGTTGAAGTAGCAGAAGTAGAAGGACGAGGTGTGTCATGGAGTCAATCGTAAAGAGTACCTGTTTGTGAGTAAACGAGGTCGAGGTATTGAGCAAGATTGATTGTTTTTTCTTCTGTGACAACTCCACCCATGGTGATGTTATGAGTGATTTCATTCACGAATGATTTCATGAACCACTCTGCTAGCAACTGATCGAGAAGTTCAAGTTTGATGAGACGTCGTCTCTGTCGCCACTCATGAATGTGATCAAAGATATGAGTGGCTTTGGTTTGTTTGAAAGAACTCAAAATTTTGGTTCCCGTTTCATAGAGGATCGGTAATTGGTAGTGGCTGAGGAAAGCCATAGCGAGGGTGTTGAAGTCGAAAAAGAAGCCTCGTGGTAATTCTATATACCACTTCACGACAGAACCTGTGAGGGTCCATTGAAAAAGGTGTAAACAAATAGAGTCATCCATAAAGGAGTTGGATGAGCACCAAAGGTGAAAAGTCATTACATGATTGTTTGGGTCCTCTCCTAGTTTACCATCAAATTTAGGGATGTTGGATGGTAGTTTGGCCGGTATGGCGGGCCATTGAGGAGAGTGACGGATCGGATCATTTAAAATCCTCGACAGATCAGGGAGGTCTAGGGTGGCTAAGAAGGGTAACTATCTATTCACATGTGGGTACTAGTGACTTTGGGGAGGGAGTCCCTTCGGTAGACCAGTGGGACCATAAGAAGTTTGCATATAATGCAAAGATCCGAGTAGATTCGGTTGTTGGTGTGGAGGCAAGTAATTCATAGGGTTGTACCCTTGAATAGGGGCGTGGGGTTGATCATTAGAGCCCAAAATATAATTGGACGTGCCTGGATATGGTTGGCCTATACTAGGGGGTATGAAGGAGCTAGCTTGAGGTTGTTTCCCCCCAGTCGAGTGAGGATTATTTTGAATAAGATAATTCCAATGTTGGGCCAAGGAAGGAGGTATGTTTTGTCCATAGGGTGGGTCGGTGGGGGTTTCCCTCCAATTGGGGGTTGTGTCCCAATTGGGATTTGTCCTTCAAAAGGGGATTGGGTTTGGCCTCCTTGGTGAAATTTTCCACCTACAGGAATTTGGTAATTAGGTGTGAAATATGGGATGGTTCCACTAGGGCTGGTGCCTCTGATAGAGGATGGAAGAGGTACTCTGAAAGGGGGTCGAGGAAGTGTCAGAATGAAACCGAGAACGATATGGTGCCCAGAAGGAGTAGAAACGCTAGAAGTCCCAGATGAGATTTGTGTAGGAGCGGGAATAGAAGCATTCAACGTATGATATCCAGGCGGAAGTGTTGGGGTTGATCTGGGTGAAATAAGTGTGTCAATGGGAGCTTGGCTAGCCGTTGTAATCCGGATGTGAGGGCTTGTAGTATCTGGGACCATTGTGTAATGGACCGTTTGTAGACGGATAGTCAAGATGTGGTTAGTTGGCAAAGCGTCTGTACCAAGAAAATCATAGGCAGTAGTAAAATTTATTGTGCCTGGATCAGATGTTTCAGGCAACTCAGGTGTGACAGTGATATCAATGCCTACTCCTGAGCCAAATATATCTCTTCTAAAAATGCCAGTAGTCCAAAAAGTATCTTGACCCTCAGGTCCTATGAAAGGTCTAGTTGGTAATCCAGAAGACTGAAAAACTATATCTCCGAAAGAATTCACTCAAACAATATGTCTCTCGAAGTCAGGAGGAAGTCATAAGTCCTCTCGAGAATTGTAATGCAGAACCATTCTAAAGAGTTAGTTCTTTCCACTTGTGGAGTGGCAACGTATTGGACTTCACTCTGTTGAGGAGAGCCCTCTGGTGCGTTGGTAGGTAAGGGTTGAGAACCTTCCAGATATTCTGGGGGTAGGCCTTGCATTCTATGTGAATGGCGTGGAGGGTCAATTGTGATCGATTTAGAATCTTACGAAATAAATTCTATGGCCAACTTGGGTAAACAAACAACACGCGCTAGTAAAATCTAGGAAGAAAAACCAAGCAAACAAGACCTTCTAATTCCGAAGTCACTAGTTGGTGATGAAATCCAACGTCATGATGACGAGACAAGAAGGGGCTAGTCCAGGGTGGAAAAGTTACGTTGATGACCTGCTTAATGGACTTACACCCTGGTGTAAGCTCCCACACACAATCATGGGTATACCCTCCAAGGAGCCCAAGTGATTCTGGCCAACGTCGATTCCAGGTACCGTGAAGACTTACCCCTTCATAGTCACCTTGTGTAATACCCTAAGGAGATAGGCTACAAAGTTTACCACAAACAACAATGATGCCTGGGGGAACAGTCGAGATTCTCATCCACATGAAAGGGCAGGGTATCTAGCCCAAAATCATCTTTAGAGGCTTCCACTCATCATTGTGGGTATACCTTCAAGTGACCCCCATAATACGTGAAATATCTACACCGATATCAACAAAGCAGGGTGAGTAACTATGTCAATCTCAATACAACCTCAGGTTTGACCCTTATGTGAGAAGGGCTTCCTAGGACAAAATGTTACAAATGGAATTTGACACTCCCTATCACAATATACTATTGTGTGTTTTGTTCTTTGGAGAGTGTGTCTCACTGCCTATTCCAAAGCTCTAGCCTAGCTAATGTTGGTGTAAAAGAGCCCTAGAAAAAGTTACTAGTTGAATTTTAAAGTTGCGCAATATTATTAAAGGTTGTTGTTACGCAAAAAGGAGACGGACATGAAACCAATGTTGTGTGAGACTCTAACCCAACAATGCGTAAATATGGATGAATGATACAAAAAAAATTGTTCAATGAATCCTATTTACAGGAGGGAAAGAGGAGTTTTCTGGAACAATGTGAACTACGATGTATGATCTTCTCTGAAATGTAATATCAAACAATCATGAACAATGCAAATTCCCTATTCGTTCTCTTTCAATGCTTGAATGCCCATATTTTTTGAATAAAAGGTTTCTTAAAAAATAAAATGTCTTTAATTTTTTATTAGAAATCAAGCAACAGGGATGGAACTAAGAAAAAGTAAGCAACCAATGAAAAATAAATACACAATAAACACCCAAATCGATCTTTCAATGAAGATAAAAACAACAAACTGACAAGACCAGTCTCTTCAAAAGAACATGGGTAACAATTTTCCAAGTAATAAGAAATTGAAAAGGATAATTAATCTCAACTTTTAATCCAATCATAGGCTCCCGACCAAACAAGCACTCGAATTTGAGAATCGAAGATTATACCCTTGTTAAGAAAGGTCAAGAGGTAAAAATTGAGAAAAAATGATCAAGAAGATCTCTCGATTTCTGAAAACTAATCATTCGCGAGAGAAGTCAAGAAACATTCAATCACTGGCTAGAGAAGTTATTTCCAGACACACCAACCAATCTGGGCATCTAAAGACACAAAAGACTTAATCCAAAAAATTTACAAGTGAGTTCGCAGTCTGACAGTGGGGTACAGTGTGATAATTAAGGATTCTCGTAGGCTAGACACAGGCAGGTTGCGAGAAGTTCACACTAAACTGAACACTAGGGTGTGAACTTCAGTGCTTCTCGTAGGCTACAGAAAGGTGCAGTGCGAGAAGGTTTGTAATCAAGCAAATTTTGGAAAAATGACAGAGCTTTTGAGGGAACTTCTGGATTCAAGGAGTTTGTGAGGATCTCCTCAAGACTCAGAGATTGATTAGGAATGAAAAAGGGTAGGTCAAGAGAAAATGGCCAGGTAAAAACCACCAAATCGGGTTGTATCCCCAATGGAGTCGCCAATTTTGTTATCGGATAAATCGGTAGGTGCAGACACTAACAGATCTCCCTAGATCCACCTGGATCTAGAACAAAACAGGACAGGACATGACTCTTTCCCTAAGTTGCGGTCATTTAATCTACTACTAAGAAGGAATGAGTGGCATACCTTTATATCGCTTCCTTGGGTCTTTGTTGTTCACGCTTCACTCCGGTGCTCTTGTGAAATCAGGTCCAAGACAACACAAACCAACCAAAGTGAAGACAACAAAGTATATTCAATGTCAACCTATGCATATGATCAAGGAGTTATGCAATAAAATAAGAGTGATTTTATGGGAAAGGGACATGTCATTGTATTATATTAAATGAAAGTAGAAGATACAACCAGATCACCTTGATGTCGCAAGCTTCCTTTTAGTGACCCTTGGTTCCAACACAGACACTTTCTCTACATTTGCGTGAAGAAGATCCAGTACAACTTGATAGACCAAATAGGGTCTTCAAGCTCCTGTCCAAATAGAGTTCTTTACACAATTCTTTCACAAGTTCTTCATTCAATCTTTCTTAACCTTTTCCATGAGAAACCTTTCAATATATAGGAGAAGGAGAGATAGTTAAATGGATGAGGATGATCCCACTAAATCTGAGAAGTCAATAGGATGCCAACCATGTGAATGCCAACTCATTTTCTAAAAGATTCCCTTCTAGAACCTTCATGACCTCTTCTCTTTTCCAAGATTTGAAACATGTTTGCACCCTACCTATAGAGCAGACTATGAACAGTTCGCACCCTAAGTTTGGGTTTCCTGCGAGAATGAAGGATTTTCACACCCTGTAATATTGGCAGCCTGCGAACTCATCTTAAAAATGTTTTTTTTGGAAGAAGACAACAGTCACTTTTCTCAGGAAAAAAATCCTTGTGGGAGCCTGAATACATCACTTGTAGAGACATCACCAGAGTGACCAAAATCATGTGTAACAACAGTAGCACATATTTCTAGGAGATCACCTTCACAATAGCAACAACTATATGAGTGATGATGGAGGGAGAGTGATTGACTAGAAGTTTGTGGAGTTATCTACTATTGTACCTGATAGTTGGAGTTTAGAATATTATTCACCATGGGTGCTAGTGGATGATATTTTGGTCCAATCCTGGGGATTGACCAAAGCATATGATACTTTCCAGTCCTATAGTCGGTTAAAAATGTTTTTGTTGGATTTTACCAATGCTTTCATCATTGAAAGGAGCATAGGGGGAGATAGATAGTGGCAGGAGACATGGAGAGTTGGTAGGTCGACACCACCTGAAATGAGTGTATTTATTGCATACAACACGATAGGGGTGGATCATCAGAGACAAATAGTTGAGACCTTGGGTGTGATGGTGAGCATCTTAGGCCATGGGATAACAGATATCTCATAGGGTGACACAAATTCAAATTATCATTGGGATGAGGATGGAGGGATTATGACAGTTATCAGTATGAGACATGAGCATTTAGTGGGGATTGGAAGCGATGAACTTCCAATTTTTCCATGGGATCCGGGAGTCCATTTGGTTAGTGGGTTGTTTCATTTTATGATGGCCCAGGTTGTGCCAGAGAGAAACATAATTCCCTCTTGGATTATTTTGAGAGGGATTGTAGGGACTTGTTCTATGTGCTAAGACATGTTCTCCCTATTGATACCCATGATCGAGTGTGGAGGTGGTTGGGAAGATGTTGATTCCATAGATATACCTTTACAGGTTCAACTTTGTGACAACAGGCCCAATTTTCACAGGTATTTCAGCATGAGGATCCATGAGTGGGGGATCCCGTATATTACTTTTAGTAGAAATTCATTATCATAGTAGTGCAACATCCGTGTGATGGTCCCTGTCAGAGGCTAGCATGGGACCTTGGGATTATAGGGGCGGGGATTTAATTGACTAATGGAGATGAGTGGATCTTTATAGGGGGAAGTCACTTTGAATTTCCAGTGAGCTTCAATATTGGGGGGAGAACGTCACTTGTTGGTTATTGGTTGAGGTCTTGTAGTACCTCACTATGGTAGCAACATGTTCATTTGGTGGAGGTTGTATTGGGGTTGCTACGTTTTTGGAGGACATACTCATTTTGGGTTGAGATTGTGTGTTATTTGCAAGAGACTCATGGTATTGATATGTTACAGGACTATATTTTATGAGGCATTGTAGTTCACATTCTGATATGGGATCCAGGGATTGGAGTGCTTGGTAGTTCAACATTTGATGGAGTTGAGTTTCGAGTAGAGTGGGTGCTCGGGGAGTTGACTCAGATTCTTTGGTCATTGATCATTCTACTGATTAGGAGCATGTGGGTGTCATGCATGGTGAGCACTTGGAGAGGCCACATCTTGAGGGGATTCTACCTTGTGTCACATAGGTGGATATGGAACCCCGGTATCATATGTAGTTGGATTCAGTTATTTCTTGAGGACACACAATATTCTGGCAGGGAGGACTGTAATGTCCCCATTTTGGGACATTATAACATTACAAAGTGTTATTCCTACCAGAGTAGTCAGATAGGGGTGACATAGAGTTTGGGAGATATTGAGGGGTTTTATTGGGACTGAATTTCATCGTTCATCATCAGGATCCATTATGCATAGCTTGCCTTCGGCTCCGTTGCATTCCGACGATTTCTGTAATTTTGAGTTATTATGGGTCATATCTTAATTAAGTTCACTAAGAAAGTCATAATGTGCATATTACTTGGAGAAACCTATTATTTTAATAGCTCATCAGAATCTGGAGGAAGAGCATTACACGATAAGATGATGAGAAGTGACTTTCAGTGGATGGAGAAGCCATAAGGATGGATAAAACACTTTTTAGAGGTAAAATTGTTAATTACTTAATTAATTAAGTGATTTAATCAAGGAATAATAAAATAAATTAAAATTCACTTGGAGGGAAAAGGTGAACAGTGAATTAAAATCTCAGAAATCTATAAAGGAAGGGTAAAGCAATGATTTGATATTAAGATATTTGCAGAGGAGGAAATCGACCCCCTTATTGTTTTGTGGATTTTTAGAGGAAACCACCAACATTGATCGGTTTGTTGAGAGACACAACCTAGACCATCATAGATACCATCCAGGTATTTCAGAGTGCATTACAATATCCATTTCAATGATTGCACATCTCAGCCAATGAGGGCGCAAGGATTAGGGAGAGGGTTTGTGTGGCCGTTAGAGAAAATTTAGTATTTGGTCGATTCCTTCCGACCCATTAGAGATTTATCCAGGGTGAACCTATTGAGACACCTATCGTCAGTTTCGATGGTGGAATATCCCGGAAAGCAAAAAATAGTCATTTAGGGCGCAACTCTTGAGGAAGCACGTTTGGGGTTCCAGGGGACATTCTGAAGCAGATCCGAGGAAATCCTTCCTATCCATTATGGAGGAGGTTGAGACGATCGTTTTGAGCCATACATCATCAGATTCTGATAGTGGAATCACTAGGGCTCACTCACACAACCCAGGAGGTGTGAAAACCCCCAGGGGGTGACATCCAGAGCTTCAGAGGTCGAGTCTTCAGTCCGACAGTCATCGGGATTAGCCTAGAGGCCAAGGCGCTTCTTTTGAGATAGTTTTCACTCTCATTCTGACAAGTATCACCATTAGTCTTAATTTTACAGATTCTACAGTAGTTACCGTGAGATGTCAGACTGCTTTTTGTTGATCTATCCATGCATGCACAAACCATTATTCATTCTTCTGATCAAAGGTATTTCTTGTTAGTTGTTTTGTATTCCAATGATGATCCATGATATCTAACTAACGATTAGTATATCTTCTTCCAGCTTATTATTGTATTTATTGTTTTTCCTCATTATATATATATTAGTGAGTTGTTTTATTCTTCTTTCGCATGCATTATATTTATACTGCTAAAACACTTAATGAATTGAAACACACATGCGAAAATCACCAAGCATGTTCACACATTAACTCAAACGCATTCAGAAACCCCCATAGTATCAAATTTCAGTGGAAAAACCATAGTTCAATAGTAGATATACAGATCAGCTGGATTAGGGATATTTCATCCAAAAACATACCCATTGATCCTCATCCCAAAAGAATCCACCTTCCATATAAATTCTATCTTTATCGCAACAAAATATTTTGAAGGATAAAACACAGTCACCTCCACTATAATTCATACAATGAATACCAAATAAAGCAATTATAACAAATACAAATGCAGAGATCCACATGAGACCAAGTCAGAAAAAAACACCTACTTGATCATTGACATTATGTTTTCATTTCATGAAATTTTTTGGTGGTAATGTTGTTTATAAAATACTTATACACCTGCAATAATCATAACATATGATTAAGAAAACATATAACATTGTAAAATAGCTACAATATAGTAGCATCATCAAACATTCACTTCATGATTTCAAGACACTTTATAATAATAAAATCACCCCCACTTTCTAGAATATTCGGGAGGATCAAGAGATTAGATATGTGCTCCAAAGTGTTGAAAATCATGTATGGAACAAGATATTAATAAGCTCCTTATGATTAGAGAGATTATGCATAAAGGGTTGCAATGGAAACCAAGGTTCATAACTAGAACATGTATTTCAGATAATGGCGATTTTTTTTTACCATTATAGAAGAGATTGTATAACAAACTCATTCTCAAGGGAAAGAAAATTCAATCATAATACAAATTACAAGTATCAAGCAATTCACGTACACCATAACTCAAACACTTTCAAAATTTAGAGACGAAAGTGTAGGAAAAGGGACTTTCAAGTTTGGGAGAGTCTCTTTTGTGTTCTACGCAAGGTCCTAAAGATAAGGAATGATAATTCGAGTTCTTAGTTGAGATGTGAGGTATAATGTATGAAGAAAGTTGATCATAACTTTTTCATATTTATATTTCTTGGATTAATGCTTATTTTCATAAGTTTTTTTTGTTTGGAGAGAGCCTAGCCAACAATATATGAAACACATTAGCAGTATTAATAACTAATTCTAGAAACTTTTAGATGGGGTGATCAAAGTTGAGATTGGGTTCAGGAAAGTGACGGCAACCTAGATGCTCAATAAGATAGAATGGACAGATGGATCCTTGGAAAATATAGATGGTAATCAAGGTTTTTATAGGAAGGACATGTCGGGGGTAAGGAACAATCAGAAATCAGATGAAGAGGAGGCATGTACATGCACGCCCCAAGTGGAAAATGATTAATTTTCTTAGTGTGAGAGTTGGTGGGAGTACATAGCTCTCAAGGGAAGGAGACATGGAAACTTCAAAAGCCACCATTGTGAGTACCTTGTGTGATGATGATGATGGGGAAATAATTATCAAAGTGATGCTTTGGTGGGTTTGGTCAATAGTGTGTAAACTAGTTGGGAAGGTTGAGTCTAGTCGTGAGACGCGTAACAACGTGAGAGAAAGGGAAGGTCCAGGGAGGAATTTTCTACATTTTAAATAGGGATCTAAACCTTGGGAGGTTCCTAAGGTACAGAACAAGAAAAAAATCGTGAGAGTTGTTAGGAGAGTTTGGAGAGTCGTCAGAAGAAAGATCTTGTGGAATGGATGAGCAACTAGGCACAGGAAGAAGGGGAGCACTACTTATGAGGGGTTTACTTCCAGGAAAGAAGGAAAACATTGGTGGCTACATGATGACCAAGTGTGGTGTGAATGGTGGTAGCAAGTATGGGAAGATATTTGAGGCATCATCCTCCCATGGGTAGTGAAAAAACCCAAGGTGGCCAGAGCGACTTGGATGGTGGGTTTCAGGTTCAAGTACCTCTACTCAGATGTAGAGAAGAAGGTAACAACTAAGATCAAGGACGTAGTGAGAGTGCAGAGGAAAAATACAACAAAGGAGGTGATCGTAGAAGAGGTAAAGGAATAGGTGCAAGACCCATTTTATACCAGAACCATAGAAATCAATTACTTTAAATTGGTAAAAACATATTGGATTGTTAAGGAAATGGTGGCTCGGGCTCTAAAAAGGAAAAGGAAGGACAGGAGGACACCTTGCATGCTGTTAAAATTGGGGAAGGAAAATTTGATATTTTCTACAAATCTCAATATGGAATTAAGTTCAGAGTTACTCTAGAAAGTCAAAACCAGGATTAGTCAGAGGAAAAGGATGAGAAACCGAGCTCCCTAAGATCCAAAGACCATCCCATTTATAATTGATATGACGAAGATGAAAAGGACGCGAGAGTGAACACTAAGATGGATCCATACCAAGATGAAACTAAGGAGATCTGGGTTTGAATTATTTTCTATTTAAATTTAGTAGATATTTTTAGACTTAGTAGCACTCATAGGGAATATGGAAGTCTGAAAGATAGATTTTAGTGACATTATCTAAGGACTGCCAATTATGACGATAGCTTGTT
>ML839880.1:28847-42534 GCA_009831015.1 Picea engelmannii | reverse complement strand
TACTCAAATACCACCAAGGCATATTGTCTTTATGGTGAGGTAAACAAAAAGTTTATTCGTTCCGGAGATGTGTTTTTTCTTGAATCCACTACGAATGACAAAACTATTGAGTGGCAGCTTGATCATCTAGATAAATTCACCCATGTAAAGACATATCATGAGTTTGATAATGAGATTCCACATCTTGAAGGTGGGATCCCTATCTTGAATCAATCTTTGGAATCTCCTTTCGAAGTGCCATCTCCCCATTATGTAGAAGATCTAGCGACTTCATCAAAATAGGGAGTTCAACTAGATGATGTGATTGAGAGGATCGAAAGGCTGAACCTTGATGGGAATGCAACGCCATCTCAAGTGGCTTATAAAGACACTTGAAAGTGTTTGTCCTGATGAGGTTGGAAAGACGAGAACTAGAAGTTCTACAAGACAAGATGATGGAGGTGATGTATATAATTGAGATTCAGGTGATGTCAATGATATGGATGTTTTATATGATTGGGAATTGAATTTATCTACTAATTTTGAACCAACTTCCTTGGAAGAAGTTGTTCCCCGTGATGAGTGGAAAGAAGCTATGCACAAGGAGTATGATGCTCTCATCAAGAATGGGACATGGAAGTTGGTGGATCCTCAATTTAGAACCAAACCAATTGGCTGCAAGTGGGTCTACAAGAACAAGTACACATCAGATGGATCACTTGATAAGCATAAGACGAGGCTTGTGGCGAAAGGATATGCACAAAAAGAAGGCATAGACTATGATGAAACTTTCACCCACACAGCAAAATGGGCTATCATTTGTGCATTGTTGGCTTTGGAAATAGAGAATAGGTGCAAGATTCATCACATGGATGTGAAGACAGCTTTCCTGAATGGAAATTTGAAAGCGGACATCAACATGTCTCAACGAGAAGGATTCGTTGTGAAGAGTCAAGAATATAAGGTATGCAAGCTCATCAAGTCTCTATACGGCCTAAAGCAAGCACCTTGCGCATGGTATGAAAAGATAACTAGGCATATTTTGGAGATCAATTTCAAGCATTTTAATCATGATGATGCAACTTCGTTTCTCAAGAAAGATAGCATTGACTAGTCCTTCATCATAGCGATGTTGGCATGTATGGGTTTGGACCATGATGTGTTGCTATGGTGAACACTCTTTTTTAATGCTTCGACCTTTGTCTCGATTAATATTTCTCTCTCCCTACGGATTTTTTTGTGTCTGTCCATTTAGTAGGGATGCCCCTTGGCTCCATACCTGTATGTGTTGACAGTGCATGCTTTGGGCTGCCCCCTGGAGGTTGCCCACATCCAAGGGCGAGTTCATGGTATTTCTCTTCCTAATGGCTTGGAGATGGTTAATAGCCACTTCGTAGACAACTCCCTTCTTCCAGTACATGCTAACCAAGAGTTAGTTGATAGCACTAAGGACTACTTCAACCGTTTATGTGTGGCTTCAGGTGCAATGGTTAGTGATCATAAAACTTACTTTTGGTTGGTTGGATTAGACAACCTGCCCACCTGGATCACCCTGTGTGGACATATGTTTGGTCAGCAGTCATTGGTTGGTATCTTGGCATTGCTTTTGGGGTGGACCTTTCAGCTATGTATATGTGGATTCGCATCTTCAACAATTGTAGAATAAGATTCATGTCTAGCACTATAAGGACATTCTATGTGCAAAGAAGTTGATGGTTGTAGGGTAGATCCTTCAAGCTCTCACATTTACTATGTCTCATGTTGGCTTCCCAATTAGGCTCAATTTCGTCACCTAGAGAAAATATTGAGGTTGTATCTGTGGTCTAGATATGTAGGGGAGTGGGGCCCCCTTATGGTTATGTGGGATCATACCAGAAGACAGGGGGGGATAGGTTTGATTGATGTGTCTACCCAGGGGAGCATCTTTGCTAATAAATGGGCGGTGCGTTGTTTGGAGGGTACCTCTCCTTGGTAGCCTTTGTTGCAACACAAATTGGTGACATATTGGCATGTGCAAAGGTTTGAGGGGGCTTTCCTTTGTGTGATAATATCTCTTCCCTACTCCAATTTTAGGTTTCTTGCTCATTTAGCCTCAAGAGCATCAGGGTAGCCTTGAAGGCCATTGCAAGTTTGGTCAAATAGAATCTAGTTAGTAGTAGAATTGTAGAACGGATTGGGATCTAATGAGAGAACCTATTTGGAGATGAAGGTTGTTGGATATTTGTAATTTTGTATTGCAAAGGTCCTGCGTTTCCAAGCCGGGCATTTCAATAAGACGGGTATCTTGTTTTGACAGGATCTTTGGGACCCAATGGCACGTACCTGGAAGGATTTGCACACTTTGGCTCCACTGCATGCCTGGCTTCCCTCTGATCGTCCCACTATCGCTAAGCTTATTGGGTCTTCAAGTGAATATTTCCATGTCGGTTCCATTTTGGAAGGATTCGGGTGGAACTTTGGTCGCCACTTTCAGCAGTACGATTCTTGGAAGCTATGCTCCCTTTTACATTAGCGCCATGAGCTAGCCCCTATTCTCAATGCTCATTGGGTGACCTCAAATCCAAAGGATGAGTGAATTCACCACTTGCATAGTGTGTAGTCTGTGTGGTTTCCCTACAAGATGCAAGTTTTTGCATGGCTTGTTATCTATCAAGGGCTCCCCTCCAAGGCTCGATATGGCAAGATCGAGAAAAAGTGACCTCTCAAATGGTCTTTACCATGTCTAGAACAATTTCTAAAACAGTGAAGCACATCTTTTTGGATTGCCAATTTGCCAAGAGTTGCTAGAATTATGTTCAAACTTAGTATTTAGTGTTTCATCAAGGGAAGGTGAAATGGCATGCAACTCTTCTTCACAATTCCAACTGTTTGGTTCATTCTTCTTTTGTGGGTATTTGTCATTGTCTACGTATCTCTACTCTACTTTCCCTCTAGAAGATTCGTTGTAAGTCTGTTTTTTATATCAAGGTCATTTGTTTGTCTACTTTCTGCAATTTGTGCAGGGATGAAATATGTACACAGTTGTTCGCCAAAGATATTTTGCTCATTAAGGATGCCAAAGTCTCTAGATGCAAATGCATACTCTAATTTTATTTCAGTTTTAGTAGCACTAAGGAAGAGGATATAAGCTCCATGGTATATTCCCTTCCACTTTTTTGTTTCACTGATGTAAATACTTTTATGTGACTATATGACGTATTTTTCAGAAAGAAAAGCAGTCCATTTTCAGCAAGCACATGGATCCCTACCAAGACCCCAACTACCCAAAGCCAAAGGAATATTTCGTCCTTCATTGGAAAGGGTGGACTATCAAAAAATGATGATAGTTTCCTCTAAGCATGGAGGAAATGATGAGAGTTAATCCTAGTTGAGTCAATCCAATATGTATTATATTTGTAATTTTGTATTTTATATTTTGCATCTAACCTACCTCATTATAAAATATCTCATGGATGACTTCGTCATAGAGGATCATTCACCTACCACTACCAATGTTATTAGAACCCAACCAGTGGACCCCTAAAATTGGAAACCGGTCAAAAACAAACCAGAACCGGGAAAAAAAACGGATGACCAAAAAATATTCAAATTTTGATTATATATATATATATATATATATATATATATATATATATTCATGGACATTCTTGTGAATCCAAACCATTAGACACAAATATGTAATTTTTCTCATGTATACAGCAAGGGTGCATGTAACCAAAATAGCATCGAGTGCAATCTATATCTAAACCAAAATACATAAACAAAGAGGCAGTAAATAGCCTCTAGAGTCCAAAAAAAGTCATGCTACAACAAATAAATACATATCATCAAAATCATTGCCTATATTGGGATCCTCATCATTATTATCACCCTCTAAGCAATTAAATAAGGTAGAAAAAGCTTAACATGCCTAATCAGTGATTTTGCTTGAGTGAAGGGTGTCATGACAAAGGAATTCAACAATCAATGCCACCAACATTGAGGTACATAGAGGTCTTGGTTCTCTTGATTACATGTCAGTTCCATACCCTGATACATGATAGAATCCAATGGAAACGTTGCAATCCTTACAATCTTGAAATCCTGAAAATGTTAAGTCCACTGAATTTTGATTGGGATCTAAAATTCTACTTTTCCATATAAAGTCCAATGAGATTGGAACCACTCTTGAACATCTTGAAACAATTAATGTTAACGTTAAAAATTTAAGTAAAAGGATAGAAAAGGAAAGATAAAGGAGAATTTAACATTACCATTAATTACTAGAGTTTTCATTTTTTTATTGTTTTTCTTAATTTTGGGGATTTTTTTGTCGTCCCACAGGCCAACATATGTATTAGTATGGAACCGGCCGGTTTAGGCATTTAAGGCTGGTTCCGTACAGAACCAGCAAGTTCCATCACAAAATTGGCCGGTTCAGTTTGAAACCATCCATTTCCGATTTCAACCCTTGATTTGAACCAGCAACCCCTGTAAACTGGTCGAACCAGTTGGTTTTAACTTTTGGCAAAACCAGCTCGGTTCTGATAACACTGACCACTACATAAAATATTCTCTATCCACTAGTTTTGTACTCCTATATATATTTAATGAGTATAGCATACAATATGTATAGTTGCAGCAATCTATCCTCCCTTTCTTGTCTGTGAGTATTTGCATTGCTCCCTAAATGTGTGCATATCAGCAAATAACTATTGTCTTTTTTTCATTTGGGTTTTATTCGAGATGCCCCCAAGTCTTGGGTCAATCCTATGAGTCAGAATCAATTGGCTGGAAAAAATGCACAAATTTCTCACAGGTAGAACTCATTGGCAGCAAGTTAAACTCGGCCCAATTCACAATAGGACCGAGCCAGGATTGACTCACGAGTACTAGTAAAACCTGGTGGGTCTTTCTACACTAATAATGTTTACAATTCCTTCATAATCACTAAAGACAACATAACTTCTTTTGGAGCTTCTAGGAGCTTTTGATACATGGTTCACGCTCTCATTTTCCTCCACCTCATCTTCCACTTCTAAACACCTCCGACATATTTCCACCATAAGCTTAGTAACTGTACAAGTGACCTTTATTTAACATATATGTACATCCAATTATCAAATTACTTAGAATTTCAAATAAATTTGAAAACTATTCACCTCTTCAATCTACAATAGAAGTGTTAAGTGCAACGGATCATTTCTCAACACCCAAACATTGCAGAAATTTCTTTGAAGACCATATTTAAATCTATTGTTGTCTCAATAAAAAAAAGTGTGTTCAAAACCATATCTTGGCAAAAAAATTCTGCTAAATGAAATCCCGAGGAAAAGATGATTTTAAAATTTTCTAGCTCATAATACATTGTCCCTAGAAAACGCTCTCTTTAAATGAAATTTTGTGTTTCTAAAATAAGCATAGTCTAACAAGTAAAAATGTATAGACATTAGCCAAAACCCTAAATTGTGAAAAATGATGATGTTTTCCCATTTATCATACTCTTGAGTAGATTTAGGCCCATAAAACTGAAATTTGGCTGGAAATAGCAATTTGGTCCACAAAAACAATGGATAAATCTCTAATATTGCTTGCAAACACCCTAGAAATGATTCAGTGTATATTCCTCTAATAGTGACTCTAAAATATATTTGCAATTTCAACATAAATCGTCAACAAAAGACCAATAGGATACAAATGAAGATTCCAACATGCATAAGTAGTCTAAGTATGGTGGGGAGAGGGATTTTCCTCTAGTTCCTCAAGATGTGTGTATTGTGCCCAAGGATGAAGGAGGTGCTCAATTTAATTGATGTTGCCACTCAAGGTTGCATTCTTGCTACCAAGTGGATGGTGAGGTGCTTAGAGGGTTTTTCTCCTTGGCAAGTTTTGTTTCAACATCAGATGATGACATTGCATCATATACACAAGGTCAAAGGGGGATTTTGATTTGTGTGATATTATTTCTTCCCTCCACTTATGTCAAGTCTCAAGCTTGATTATGTTCAGGCATATTTGGTCAGTGTGGAAATCAGTTGCAGGCCTAGTTAGGTGGAATTTGGAAGGAAATTGAGTAGGTTGGGATCCAGCAAGATGCCCTAATTGAAGCTAGAGGTCGCAGGGTACATTCACTACAAAGTTGCCTCACTTCCAAGCTCATCATTTGAGCAAGAAAGGCATCTTCTTTTGGTAGATTTGTGGGATACAACTGCACATCATTGGAAGGATTGGAGTACCTTAGCTCATGAGAATGGTTTGCTTCCCCCTAATAGACCATCATTCATGGAGTTGGTAGGGCTCATTCCCCCAACTGAAGGTGTTCAAAATGAACATTCAGATGGCAAGGCCGTTTTGGAGGGACTGGGGTGGAGTTTTGGTCAACCCTTGAAACAATATGATTCCCAAATCTTTATTCTTTGTTGCATTAGCGGCATCCTCTAGAACCATTTCTCAATGCGAGAAGGGGATCGATTTATCAAAAAGATAGGTGGGTGTGCAGATTACGCAATGTCTAGTATGTTCATCTTTCCTACAAGTTGAGGGTCTTTGCATGGATTTTCGCTTACCAATGGAGCCCACTATGGCCCTATTGGAAATGAGTGGGCTTTCTAATGGTCTTTCTGTATTTTCCATTGCTCCAAGACAATGAAGCACATCTTTTGGGAATGCTCATTTACAAAGAGTTGTTGGAAGCGTATTCAGGACCAATATTCAGTTCTCCTTCAGGGCAAGATTCACTGGTGTTTTGCCTTGTTTGGTGATTGCATCTATCTGGTTCGCTCCTCCTACATTGGGATTTGGTAGTGCTTGTGAGTCTCTACTCGTTTTTCCCTTTGGAAGATTGGGTGTAAGTTTGTTTTTGAGCAAGAGATTAGTTCTTTGTCTACATTTTGTGCCATGTAGCAAGATGAGGTTCGTCACCAGCTATTGGGTAAGGGTGCCTTACTGATTAAAGATGCTCAATCTTTGGATTTATTGTCTTATTCAGACTTTATTTTTGTATTAATAGTCTTACGAAAGAGAATATAAACTCCATTGTATAAAAATAATAATAATAATAATCTATTTTTGAGGTCATGTTCTAGCCAGGCACCAAATTGATGTATAAGACTGCTTTGTTTGTGGGACAAAGGACCCCCTCCATGTAGCGATTTGACTTGCTATTTCTAAATATAACACATATTTTTCAAAAAAAATAGTAATTATTAGTTTTTTTATCACCTTGCTTTGCCCAAAGAACTTCCATGGCAAATTACATTTGAAACCAAGCCTTGTCTTCATACTTTTCACATACTCAAGGGTTTCTTCACACTTAGCTAAATTCCCTAAACCTTCTATCCTTTTTGGAACCCTTCGCGAATGTTTAAAACCTTTGCCTTTCTCTTCCTTGTTCGAATTTCGCTTCCTCTCGATTAACAAATTGGGCCCAATTTCCAAATGGGGCCCTCCTTCACCTATTTAAACTGTGCCTTGGACCAATCTCCCAATTAGACCTTATTCCTCAATCGATCCCCTTAGCACCTATTTGAATTGTTCCTTGACCTGATTTTCGAATTAGACCTGATTCCTCAATCGAGCCCCTTCTCATCTATCTGAACTGTGCAATGGCCCGAAATCTCGATCAAGCCCAATTCCTCAATCGGGCCCCTTCTCACCTTGTTCAAACTGTGTCTTGGACAAATTTCCCAATCATGCCTGATTCCTCAATCAATCCCCTTCTCACCTTGTTCAAACTATGCCTTGGCACGATTTCCCAATCGGGCTTGATTCCTCAATCAAACCCCTTCTCACCTTGTTCTATGCCTTGGCTCAATTTCTCGATCGGGCACGATTCATCAATTGAGCCCCTTCTCACCTTGTTTGAACTGTGCCTTGGCTTGATTTCCCAAGTGGGCTCGATAGCTCAATTAGACCCCTTTTCACCTAAGTTCAAATGTGTTCAAGTATGATCGGATCTAAAGGCAAATAAAGGTTGGTACTCCAAGGAAGCAGGTGGCCCTAAGAAGAGAAGACACCTGGCAAAGAATCTCCACATGGGAAACATAATTGTTTTAAGTTAGAACTCGCATGTGTGGCACTAATTTCATGGAATTAAGAGACTAGTGGCCTCAAAGAGAAAATTAAGCCCTAAGTCAAACAGTGCAATTAGCAGGCAGCAGGAAAATGAAAGGTTTCTCAGTGGTTGCCCAAAAGATGCCTTCCTAATCGAATATTGGGTACATTTTTCCCCAACAACAGATATGAAAGAGGCTTCTCTCTTTTACAATGGAGGTTTTTCATTTGAGAATTTTACTTTCAATAGCTGAAAAGGGTGTAATAGAGGCAGAGACCATCAAAAACTAAATATCTACCTGGTGCATCACGGTTTTGCAGCAGCAAGTATCATTCTCCTCCTTCCACTTCTCACCTCTTTCATCCCCATTGTCACTGTAAGCATTATCCAAGTAACAGACTCTGTAAAAGAAAGCAGGTGGCCCTAAGAAGAGAAGACACTTGGCAAAGAATCTCCACATGGGCAACATAATTGTTTTAAGTTAGAACTCGCATGCGTGGCACTAATTTTGTGGGATTAAGAGAGACTGGTGGCCCCAAAGAGAAAATTAAGCCCTAAGTCAAACAGTTCAATTAGCAGGCAGAAGGAAAATGAAAAGTTTCTCAGTGGTTGCCTAAAAGATGCCTTCCTAATCGAATATTGGGCACATTTTTCCCCAACAGTGTATATGAAAGAGGTTTCTCTCTTTTACAATGGAGGTTTTTCATTTGAGAGTTTTACTTTCAATAGCTGAAGAGGGCGAAATAGAGGCAGAGACCATCAAAAACTAAATATCTACCTGATGCATCACGTTTTTGCAGCAGCAAATAGCATTCTCCTCCTTCCACTTCTCACCTCTTTCATTCCCATTGTCACTGTAAGCATTATCCAAGTAACAGGCTCTGTAAAAGGAAGCAACGAGGCCCAAGACAGTGATTCTCTAATCCCAAATGCCTAGTGCATTTATTGTCTAAATAGAATGGCTATTTTAGATCTGAGACTCTATAGTCCCCAACACTGGAACTACTATGTTATAAATAAATTGTTGGGTTTATTGTGAAATCAAGACCGAGGTGTTTGCCATTGGTAAATAATGAATTCGAACAACTTATACTGGTTTTTCCCCTTAATTTTCTGTCTCACATGGTGTTGAATAAACTGATGGATTTATGCTTGTCTTATCCATTTGGTTTTCTATTTGATAAATGTGTTAGAAAAGTAGTTCTGGCTACTCCTCTATTCATATTTGTTCATTTTTCTAAGTTATTTGTTCAGTAGAACTAGATTATGGTGCCCATGGTTCAAAAGATCATTCCTATGGCTAAATCCTGTTAAACCCCTTTGTTGGTTGGCCCTTTTTTAATCACCTCCAAAACACAATTCAACATTCAACATCCTTTTTTTTGTTTTAAATCAATAGCACGGAGTGACTCCATGCACCATTTTTCTCTGTTACAAATCTAATCTGAGCTTCATCTATTTAAATAGGTTGTCCTTGGGTAACAAACAAGGACTTTTACCTTGGGAAATATTAAGGGTACCCCCCCTCTGACCCAATAACAGGCTCAAAGGCCTACAGAGGCGTAGGAAGTTGCATCCTACACACTATGCCCTAGCATTTGGCCCCTCTATGAGAGATAGGGAACAACATATGGGACGGCAAGTTCTTCAATGGAAAGCAAATTAACAATGAAGAAAGCTTCTGAAATCAAGATAGGCCATCTTTGAAGAAGAGAATTGTTCCAAAATATTTGATACTTAGGGCCAAGCCTTATGTGAGCATTCATACTTAGGGCCCTCACGTACTTGAGCCTAATTCTAGTTACCATACAAGACAAAGTCAATCAGCAACACAGGCTAACCTTGAAAAGATTCCCACTATGGGTAAACCTAAGATTGTTCTTAGAGAATCCACAGCCTCTCAATCATAGAAACTATATGACAACATTGCTGAGTTGAAATATTGACCATGGTCCATAAAACAAAGCTGCTCCTGCCAAGAGGGCATCAAAGAAAACAAAGAATAAAACAGACTACACAGGAGGTTGAAACTTGAAAGTACACAAATACAATGAATGTTAAATCCTTAAATCATTAATATTCCCATAACTCTCTTGTTTAAAAGAACAGAACATAAAAGATTACACTGTCCATATATCATATTAGAGCACTTACAAAACCGACTATATAGAACAGACAGCTCACGCCTCATTGTCTCCCATCCTTCACCAGTATTCACTGGTCTTTGTGCTTTCCAAATTGCTAGAAGATATCTCATCTCAAAAATAGAAAACACCACAAACTTGAAAAAAGCAGCTGTTGCAAATGCATTGAATAAAGATTCTGCATTCAACCATCAAACATAGTCATAAGTAAATTCACCTGAATAGAAAAGCATAACCAAAAAGACACTACCAAAAGGAAAAAGAAACCAATTCTCACATTCAAGAAAACAAAAATCAGTGAATGATTCATGATTTACTATTGGTGCCAAAATGAGGTCAAAGAGCTACTATGCTAAATGTCATAGAAATTGATAGTGATCTTATCAACAACTATTACAAACTTCTGAGATATGTAAACAGTTTCTTTGTGAGAAATCAAGCAGATTCTCAAAAATGAGAAGCAACTATACAACATAACATCACACATGTGAATCAATGAATGCTGTTTTTTTTGGATACCTGTACTTTGCAAGCTTAAAACCATTAACGGGTATACCTTTTCACAGTGTGCAACCAAAGGGAGCCTCTCAGCAGTCTTGATTCCTTGTGTCTAGAGTCTAAAGTATGGACTGTAATTATTGGAAAAGAAGTTGTAACAACTCTTACTTTTAGCAAAAGAAGAGAGCAATTTTTCAAACAGTATTGATCAGATCAGATTTGTAGGTTTCTCTTTTACTATCAAACCTAACCAACCAGTCATATGATCTTGAGCCCAATGTACAGTCACTTTACATGATATGAAAGTGAGACATCCCAACAATATCGGTATGACCCTCTCTAAAATTTAAAGCCATTAAGTATACAGTTCTTCTGTCATTTTTATGCAAATATATATATATATATGATTTCTGGTTTATACCAGAAAAAAGTTCTGAATTTCGTGCAGGATGCAAATTACTAGAGTTGGAGAAGTCTTTTGAACTGTCCGCTCTTTCATTACAGTCGTAAGGTTGATATTAACATTGATTTTTATTAATGTAATGAGGGGTATCAGTCTAGTTACTCATTTGCATAGATGAGTTATTGATAGGTCAAGATTTGTAACATATGTTAAGGTTTTTTAAATCAATACAAGTTTATCCTTGAAATTTGCCAGCTGCATTTACTTTCACATGGCTGATATCTAGCTATCTATGTGGTGATTGATCATAGATCAATGCTACCATGAAGGGATAGGCTTGTCTTCCCAATTATTTATGAACACTAATTTAAAACATCACTACCGGCAAAGGCCTCTAGGATAGAATGTAAGCCAAAGTATTACACTACTAGTAAAGAAGAACTTGATAAATAATGAACAAACAAATTTAGCAGATTGGCCCACAAGAGTAAACTGACAAACTGGCCCACAAATTAAACTGAGAGACTAGCCCATAGAACGATTTGGCAATGACAACAAACTTGGGCTACTAGGCCAACCTATTATAGAAGAATCATTTGGAGCTTGTTACCCCTCACATTGTATGAGGCCTTGATCCACATTGAAGACTCTGCCAAAGCAGGCTGCGTATAGAGAACGTTGGCTTGATGGCCATTTGTTGCTGCTCTTGCTGCCCTTTTATCCATTATGGATCATCTTTTGAGGCATCACCTCACATATTTGGAGGCATGCCACATCATCAGAGAATGTATTGGGATAATATGAGGGGAGCCTCCTTTGACCATTGTATGTTCAATAGATCAATCCCCTTTTGTGGATTGGTCAAACCCTAATTATATGTTGTTAATTAAGAAGTCGGCCCCCAGGCCTAATTAAAGTGGTTTTAGCCACTAAGAGAAGAAGTCGGCCCTACTTGATAAAGAGACACCTCCCTAGCGCCTGCCAACCAGTATAAATAAGAGAGGCTAGCRCCTCATTAACACACTCACTCAAGTCACTCAACAAGTGCGCAAGTTTGGAGATAGTTGCAGTTGGSAGAAGAAGGAAGAGAGAGGCRCATTGCTTAGTCTTGGTTATTCTCTAGTGTTTGGTCTTTTATCTTGGCATTGTATTGGCAATCTATATTAAGGAAGTTTTTGTTGGGTTTTCTCCCCCATGAGGGTTTCCCAAGATAAATGATGTGTATCTACTATCTTGTGATTGTCTTTCTCTTAGTGATCCTACCTATGCCTATTGTTATCTAGTAAATTGAAAAGAAACAGAGCTAAGCTGAAGAGAGCACCTTTCACTGGATAAGCAAAAACGTCACTATTGTCGTACAAGAAAATTAGGGCTTTTTGTTGGAGAAGAATTTCAGCCTAAAAACCACCTAGGGAAGTGCAACCTAGCCTAGCGAACTCATTGGCAGCTTGCGTGCACCTATTCAGTGGACAGAACTCCCTGAAAGTGAAACCCTAGTTTTCACTGGTATAAGAAAGCCAGGAAACCAGAACCAGTACCAATCCAGATTTGAACAGGCCCAGTTTCAAGGGGTAAAATTTGTATTTTCATAAAACTAACTGCACTAGGCTACTCGCCTCAGCCAAGCGCACCTCCTGGTAAGTTCAGATTTAATTTCTCAGCATTTTTAATTTTTGGTCATTTTCCCAGCTCCAGGTCAAGATGTTTGCAAGCACCAAGCTTGTTGACAAGTTAGAAGGTGTGGATAACTTTCGTGCCTGGAAGTATAGGATTGCACTCATTCTTGAAGAGAATGACCTTGTAAGATTCATCAAAGAAAATGTACCAGAACCCGTAGATGCTACAGCTAAAGCAAAGTACCAGAGAGACATGGTTAGGGCCAAAAGAATCATTGCAGACTCTATCAAATATCACTTGATCCCTCAAGTGGCATCTAAGAATACCCCAAAAGAAATGTTTGGATGCCTTAACCAAATTGTATGAAGGAAGAAACATTAATCGAAAGATGAACTTGAGAACTCAACTCAAGAATACAAAGATGCAGAAAGGAGAAACAGTTCATGACTATTTCTCCAGGATCTCCCAATTCAAGGAACAGCTAGAAGCAACTGGAGATACCCTAGATGAAGATGAACTCATAATGACATCTCTTAATGGTCTCACAAGACCTTGGGATGCATTCATCCAAACCATTTGTGCCAGAAAGGAAAAACTACAATTTAACAGTGTTTGGGAAGAATGTATTCAAAAAGAAGCAAGAGTAGCTAACTTAGAAGCAGTACTACTAAGGGATGAAGATCGAGCTCTAGTTGCTCATACTAAAGGAGGAAAGAGAAGGTCTCACTTCAAAAAGGAGACCCACCCACATAAGGAGTCTCACTCCCCAAATAAATTCATCCATAAAGAATCTCACCCTCCAAGGAGATTCCAGAAGTTTCAGAAAGGTCAAAAAAAGAGAAAAAGATTTCTCATCTTATCAATGTTACCATTGTGACAAGATGGGGCATATTGCTAAGAATTGTCTAGCTAGAAGAGAAGAATACAAGAAGAGAAACAAAAGGCACCATGCCCATACAGTTGAAGATGAAGAGCCACCCACAAAGATGATTAAAGAAAAGATTGAAGACTATG
>WSFP011313775.1:0-42747 GCA_009831015.1 Picea engelmannii | reverse complement strand
CATTGCGAGGACCCAAATTGCAAGGGATTTAATTTCCCAGGGTGGTTTCGAAATCCAAACCATGCTTTTACCGGGGGGTTAAGTGTCAGCGTCATAGGAATTGCAGGACGAAATACAGGTTACTCCAAACTGTGGATGCATGCCCTTGTCATTTGAAAGGCGTTAAGTGATGTGACTATTCAATATCTTAGTTCAAGTACATAAACCATGGGTCCCAGTGGATGCATGGCACCGGTTGTGAAGTCCGGAGACTTGACACTTCGAAAGAATGGTTCATAAGGGAACGAAAGGAAGAAATTTCAAAAGTTTCATAACGCTGAGGTGATGAGACGTAATGATGTCACCGAAGGTGACACGAAAGTGTTAGGAGATTAACGATTCGAGGGGTTGGGGGTGTGTGGATGTGAAATCCTTCGAAGTTCTGAAGCTTTGAAGCTCCAAAGTCCCGGAGCTCAGATGCCTGAAGTTCCATAGTGGGTGTCAGCCGTTGGATGCTGTGTAGTTGTGGACTGTGATCCACCCTACTTTGCGAGTTCGTCAATCCAGAACTTCGAGAGATTTGTTGTAACGTGGTGATGCACGGAAAAAGGGGGAACCTCCGAATCTCTGAAGCCTGAAGTTTCAACACTTCGGATAAGCACCCAAATCATTAGCGCTCATTCCCAGTCATGCTCACATGCCAAGCAAGGACTGAGGAAGAGGGGGATAGCGCCGAATGATGAATTGTTGTAGAACATAACGAGTCTTAGAAATAGAATTGTGGGGATTCTTGATCGACGCATAACCACTGAAAATTGAGTCTGATATTCTTTCTATTGAATTAGATTGTCTAAGTCCTATGGAAAATTATTAAAGACTGATAGCCTAAAAAAAAATTGGTTGACTGTACAATTTGCAGAGAGTTAACAATTGACGAAACCAAACCGGATTGTCGCATAGTGAAGAGGAATGGAGGAGACACAGGATGCTTACAGTTCGGAGACTAACACAAGAGGAAGGGATGTCCATTTGGGAGTTGAAGGAACAAACTCCAATGGGCATGGAGAAGGGATAGATAAAGAAGGAAACATGATGAAAATCATTGAAAAGTTGCAGAAAGATGTCTAGACTCACTGAGCAGATAACAAAAAATCTCATAAAATCTAGGGAGCAACATGGAGAATTAAACATAAAGATGATGTGGAGCCTGGAAAGAATAGAAAAGAAGTTGGATAAGGAGAGTGGCTCAAGAAAAACAGGGAGTTGCGGGACCCTTGAGAAGAAAGGAAGATCAAGAAGCGTTAGCAGGCATCACCGTTACTCCCCGAAACATTCCAATAAGAGATCCCACAACAGTTCAAGTATGTCTCCTACCAGAAAGCATAGGAAATCGGAAGTGGATGAAATGAAGGGTGAAATGAATAAAATCAAGCCTCCTACTTTTGACGAAGAACACAAGAAAGACGACGATGTTGAGACATGGCTGCTGGGCATGAGGAAATATTTCCAACTGCATAACTATTCTTCTCATGCAGAGGGAAGAATTTCCATTTAGCAACTTAAATGAAAGGCATCCATATGGTTAAATCATGTCCAGTGGGCATGAATGGACTAAGTACTAAGGCAGATCTGAATATCTTGCCTTTAGGTTCATTTGATTTCCTAATTGGTATGGACTAGCTGGACCAATACCATGCCATTTTATACTGCCATAACAAGGCATTCACTTGCTTGAATGAGGAAGGAAATCATAGAGCAATCCAAGGAATTCCCAGGGCAGTTGCTATTAGATAAATTTCAGCTATGCAACTGAAGAAATGCTACGGAAAAGGCTGTCAATAATTTGCAGCTCATATGGAGGAAGAATTTAAGGATAAGGTGCCAATTCTGGAGGACTACGCAATCCTGGAAGATTTTGAAGATTTGTTCAAGGAGGTACCAGGACTACCTCCAAAGAGAGATATTGATTTCTCTATAAATTTGACGTCTAGAGCAGCCCCAATGTAAAAAATCCTTACACAATGAGTACACCAGAGATGGAGGAGTTGCAAATGCAGCTTGAAGAACTTCTGAAGAAGGGGTATATACGCCCAAGTGTGTCACCTTGGGGTGCCCCGGTCTTGTTCATGAAGTAGAAATATGGGACATTGAGATTGTGCATCGATTTCAGATAGTTGAATAAAGTTACTATAAAGAACAAGCATCCCTTGCCAAGGATCGATGATCTCTTTGATCAGTTGAAGTATGCCAATATATTTTCAAAAATAGATCTCAGGTCAGGGTACCATCAGGTAAGGATAAAGGATGAAGACATCAACAAGACCACCTTCAGAACAAGTTATGGTCATTATGAATTCACAGTGGTTCCATTTGGGTTATCAAATGCACCCGTTGTTTTAATGTGCCTAATGAATGGTGTATTAAGAGAATATCTAGACAAGTTTGTCAGAGTCTTTTTGGATGACATCCTGGTGTATTCGAGGTCGGAGGAAGAGAATGAACATCATCTGAGGATGGTGTTGCAAGTGCTAATAAAGCATCAATTGTATGCCGAATTGAGCAAGTGCTCATTTTACCAAAAGCAGATTCATTATTTGGGACATATCATTTCAGAGGAAGGGATAGCAGTGGACCCTGAGAAGATAGAGGCCATTAGAGGATGGTCGACACCTAAGAATGTGACAGAAGTCAGATACTTTATGGGTCTAGGTAGCTATTACAGGAGATTCATTGCAGGGTTTTCGAAAATTGCTCACCCAATCACTTCATTGCAAAGGAAGGGGCTAAAATTTTAGTGGATAGAAGAGTGTGAAAAGAGCCTCCAACATTTGAAGCAGTTGTTAACCAGTGCTCCAATCCCGAGGATTGCAGATTTGAATGAAGATTTTGTAGTGTGTATAGATGCATGCAAAGAAGGACTGGGGGGAGTCCTCAGTCAGAATGGATTCATGATATGTTACGAATCTAGAAAGTTGAAAGAACATGAAAAGAACTATGCAACTCATGATTTGGAATTGGTAGCCATAGTGCATGCCCTGAAGAAATGGAGGCACTACCTCATGGGAAGGAGGTTTGAACTGAGGACAGGCCATAATGGTCTGAATTATTTTTTTGATCAACCAACCTTGAATGCTAGGCAGAGTAGATGGTTGGATTTTTTTTGTGAGTGTGACTTTGATATCAAGCATATCAAAGAAAAGGAGAATAAAGTGGGTGATGCACTCAGCAGGAGAGTGCATGAGTTGCATGCTAAGACCATTAACATGTACCAATCAGATTTGAAAGAAAGAATTGTTGAGGCTGCAAAATGAGATTTGCAGTACATGGAATTGGTAACAAAATTGCAGCAAGGTAAAATGCAACAAAAAGTTAAAGATTATAAATTGGAAGTTGATGGAACACTCCTGTATAAAAATAGAATTTATGTACCTAATTTTCAGGAATTGAGAATTATGATCTCGAAAGAAATGCATAATGTGCCTTATGCTGGGCACCTTGGTTATAAAAAAATAGTGGCAACAGTCAAGAGCCATTACTTTTGGCCAGGTATGAAGAAGGAAATTGCAGAATACATCGCTAGATGTATGGAGTGTCAGAAGGTCAAAGTTGAACATAGGTACCCAACAAGGTTGCTACAACCTTTATCCATTCCTGAGTGGAAGTGGGAAGTGGTGACAATGGATTCCATCACAGGATTGCCCAGAACAAGCAAGCAACACGATTCCATCATGGCGGTGATGGATAAGCTTATGAAAGCTGCCCATTTTATTCCATTGAAAACTACTCACAAGGAAGCTAATGTTGCTAATATCTATATGAAGGAAGTAAGATGATTTCACGGTATTCCCAAGACAATTGTGTCTGACAGAGACCCGAAATTCACCTCAAAGTTCTGGAAAGGGTTATTCAAAGGGTTCAGAATGAATCTGAACTTCAGCACAACCTATCATCTTGAGTCTGATGAGAAAACAGAAAGGATAAACCAAGTGATAGAGGACATTTTAAGGATGTATGTGATGGACAAACCATCTAAATGGGAAGATTATCTACACTTGGTATAATTTTCCTACAACAATGGGTATCAAGCATCACTGAAGATGATCCCGTTCGAAGCACTTTATGGAAAAAAGTGCAACACACCAATAAGCTGGGACAATCCAGCTGATAGAGCAATAATTGGGCTAGAGTTTCTCAAGAAAAGGGAAGAGCAAATGCTGAAGATTAAGCAGAATTTGAAGGTTGCTTAAGACAAACAAAAAAACTATGCATACAAAGGCAAAAAACACAAAGAGTTTAAAGTGGGTGACCATGTTTTCCTGAAGGTGAAAGCCAACAAAAGTTCCCTGAAGCTGGGAAGCTGTTCCAAGTTGGCAGCCAGATTTTGTGGACCGTTTGAAATCCTAGAAAGGATTGGACCAATAGCTTATATGCTTGCATTGCCTACATCCATGACTGTACATAATGTGTTTCATGTTTCATTGCTTAAGAAATATATACTTGATGCTAATCATGTTATTGATTAGAATGTGATTCAGGTGGAGCAAGAAGGCGTCTTGTAGGTGCATCCAATACGTATACTGGACCAGAAAAGCAAGCAACTTTGGAATCGAGCCATAGGGCTTGTAAAAGTCCAGTGGACTTGGTACAGTCCTGAGGACGCAACATGGGAGCACAAAGATGCTATGCGGGCAGAGTACCCACATCGTTTTGAATATTTTGGAAATATTCTTGTTGTTGTGTAAATAAGTTGCACTGAGGACAGTGCAAAAATAAGGGGAGGGGATTGTAACACCCCAAGGTCGAGCCCTGCTGAATTGTAATTATGTTTATAGGCTAGTGAGCCGAGTGGTTATAAGCTGAGAGACTTATGTGTTTATTAGGCTGGTGAGCCAGATGCTAAGGCCAATGAGCCTGATTTTGTATATGTAAATACTCGCATCATTAATAAAATTACACTGCTGCGTGTAGACCGACCATGAAGAAAGAGTTATGGGGGACGAAGCTCCACAAGGTAGGGTAAGGGAGGGGGATAAGCGTATAGGCCTAGGGGATAATCTAGAGGGCTTACCTCTAAGAGAATAATATTTATTATTATTTCCCAAAGTCTATGGTTGACATAAGCCGTGTTGTCCTAAGTTCCTGGGAAAAATGGGAACGAGTGCTAAGTGGAAGTCATGCGACTTCAGGAAGACATGTGTCAACCTGGGCACATGCAGTTTATAGATGGGAAAGACAGCTCGTTGGGGTTTCACTTCCCATTCGGGAGTTTCTCCCCATCCTTGCGTCTGGACCAGTTTGGAGTTTCCTCACAACCCTTATGATTCTCTGGAAGTCTGTCATCCTTCCCGATTGACTAGGGATTCACACATTGAACCAATTCTCCATCACCATCGCCTGTGTATCTAGTACACACATTTGGAATCATGCAGTCGTACTTGAGTTATCTCGTGTGTCTCCTGATAATCTTGACACATTTGTATTTTCCTGAGCCGTGTTGTGTCTTAGCGTTAGGTTGTTGCCATTTTTAGTGCCATAACCATTTTCTGTTACTGTCGTCACTTTTGTGTTAGCTGAATGTTGTTGCTGTATTTCATAGGAGATGAATTGAAGAAGCAGGTTGTTAGGAATGTGAGCAACTCTCTCAGGTGAGAGAATTTGCTGGGAAGTGAGTTCTCCTGAAAGGCAGTCTCGTAGCAGCTACAATACTCTGAGACTTCTGGTCCAACTTGTTGCTGAAGCCCAAGGTAAGGGAGGTGTAGTAACCGATGGAATTGTATTAGTGAAGGTGTACCCTCCTCGGGTGGAGAAGGCATGTGGGGAATGAGGGTCTGTGGGTTGTGGGCGTAAGTGACTCCTGGGATAAAAGATCCTTCCTGTTTTTATGTGCAACTTTCTTGTTGTCCTTGCCAAGCCTAGGAATCCCTTGCCCGATGGAGTTTATTCCCAGCTTGGGGGTGACCCATTGCTGAGCGTGATGAGCAACGTGGTCTAAGGCTGGGAGGTTCATGGAAGGTCTGGACGTAGTTAGTGGTCATCTATTAAAAGATAATTACCAATTATGTGTTCGTTGTATGCTATGTATTTGTATTTGCATTATAATTAATGAATAATGCCTGTATATATATATATATATATATATATATATATATATATATATATATATATATATATATATATATATATATATATGTTGCATGTATGTGTTAATGTTGCTTCTACATGAACATGTTTATGAGTAGAGTATTGACGTCTGTTTAATTGCATTAGATATATATGTATTTATAAGTGTGAATACCAGATGTTATCTCTATCTTCCGGATTAAGTTTTATATGTGATTTTTCCACAAAGTTACACGGTGCTAGGGCCTGGCCTGTTGTTTAAGGCCGAGAATGTCACAGAAATGGTATCAGAGCAGTAAAGTCAAAGTCAAGTTTGTTTGGGTAGCATTAACCGACAGGGGTCGGTGGCCAAGGGACGTTATACCTGTAGCCCCCTAGAAAGTTTGGTTTCTTTTGTTGATTCAAAATTCCTTTTCTTTGACTATCAGAGTCTGTTTCTTGATCTTTTGATTTTCTTTATGGTTTTTGTAGGTTGCTTACATGTTAGTGTACAAAAGACGAGCCACACTAGTTAAATTTTAACATTAAATCAACTAATCCCATTAAACACATTCCTTTTTATATTTCTAATTGAGTGGGACATAATGAATTTTTGGCCATTTTTATAGGTTCGAGAGCGAGTCTTAACGTTACTTAGGATTTAGAAGTATAGATTTGAGGATCGAGACTGGTCTTAGAATTGGAACTCGACTGCACATAGGTTTAAACATGATGGCCCCTATTTGAACAATTGATGATGATTGCAAAAAATAGGGTAGGGTTAGAATAGATTGCGAGGAAGAGGTCATGATTTGGAAATTAGGGTTGATCTCCAAATTGGGACCCCTTATCACTATATTTTTATGGGGGTAGGCTCGATTTTGGACATTGAACTAGATCACAATCAAAATTCAAAGGATTTTTTGAAATAAAGGCTTTACATAAAATTTGAAAGGTAAAGTTCAAAGTTTTGAGTACAAGATGAAGCAAAAGTGAATAAAATAGAAAATCTATATAGTTCAAATGGTGATGGGAGGGCATGATTTGGAAATCGAGGTTGATCTCTAAATCATGTTAAGGCAAAAGCGAACAAGTGAAGAAGGGGCCTAATTTTTTTCCATCAAGGCTAATGATTGGGATTAGAAAAGGCTTTAATATGACTTTGGTTTGAAAGGATTAAAATGTCAATAAGAAAGAAAAGATCGAAAGGAAGAAAAATACATTCCAACAAAAAGTTAAAAATAACTCAAATGAAAGGGGTGAAAAATTAAAGAGTTCAAAGAGATTAAAGTAGGTATGATTTTTAGATTGAGGCTAATCAAAAAATTGGGACCTGTCCACACCAAATTTAGTGGAAGAAGACCTCGATTTGGAAATTGGGGCCGATTGCTAAATTGGGTGGATAAAGGATTCAAGGTGAAAGCTAAGAGTTTGAAAGAAGACATTTCAAAGTTTGAACAAAGGATAGGCTTTGAAATATTCAAAGGTTCAAACAAAATTCCAAGGGAAGGTTTAAAGGAAAAAAAGAAAAGGTGATAGGAGGACCCAATTTCCAAATTAGGGGATTKATCAAGTAAAATAAATGAAGAAGGGGTYCGATTATRGAAATCTACAAGTGGGGGRAGAAAAGTTTGAAAGGTAAATAAAGGAAGGTAAGGAGTTCAACCTTGAGTTTAAACGAAAGACCTAAGACTCAAAATATATCTTCAAAAGAAAAGTTTGAAGTTAAAAGTAAAAACTTAAGGTTCGAAAGAAGAGTTAAAATAAATGGCTCAAATCCAAACTCAGGGAAAACCCATTAAAAAATGGGTAACCAAGAGTCCTGATTTGGAAACCGGGCCAACTTTAGGATTGGGGAAGAACTTCAAAAAATAGAATAAGAAGAGACCCAATTTGAGGATTAGGCATGATCTAGAAATCATGGGCTAAAAGAGTTCAAGCAAAGGAGGAAAAACACAAGGAAATGGAAGAAACCAAAAAAACTCAATTGAAGTATGAAGTTGAATGAAGGAAATGAAATAAGCTAATGGGGAAATATAGTTCAAAGAGGGAAATAAACTAAGTCAAAATCAAGCAAGTGAAACATGAGGGCCCATCTAACTTAACCATTTGAAAAGAAGGAACAACACAATAAACCAATAAGGAACCAAGGTCAATATATGTTAAAATAAAAAAGCATACCCAAACCATTATATAGAAGGAGAGTCCCTAATTTTTGCCTGAAACTTGAGGGGTTGTTCAATGCTCAACATGAACTTAATTAGAATTCACGGTATTAGGGTTTCCCTAAACATTAACAAATTTATTAGGGGGATTTACCCCAATCCCTTTATTATGGTTGATCACATTATTCTTCAACTTTTTTCTTCTTCTTATTATTAAGCTATTAAATCTAGGGGTTGGGAACATTTTGTCGGGTGCATACCTACCCTTGGGGGGGAGGATTAGCTGGGACTTGGTTTGGTTTGGATTGAGGCATATATACTTGTGGTGTTGGAGTTCTTGGAGGGGGACTAGAAAAAGGATAATAAGGATTAAGGGCTAGTGGGGCCATATATAAATTAAAATTTCTATTACATGTCGTGCCACTACATAAAGGGCCATGTGCATGATATTGTGTAGGAGGAATGAATTACAAAATGTTATCTCCCACATATGAGGATGGACACAACTGATCATATGGGTTTAGGGCATATGGGGTTTCCCATATGAAAGTAGACCAAATACAAGGTGTTCACCACCCACTTACCACCATAATAATTTCCATTCATTCTATTACCAGTAGTGACCGACATATGACTATACATAGTAGAAGTAGGTGTGATCAAACCTATTTATTCATCCACAATGTGGGACACCACTGAATGATCCCATCATGTGGAATTAGAATGAGGAGAACATGGAAGGATAAAGTATAAGTAACTAGACTGAGCATATATAAGGTCAAACTATTGACCCTTCACAATGGCTTCTTCCTTAGTTTGGGGCATAGCTAATACAACATCCTTAGCTACGATAGGGAGAAGATATTTCAGAAACCAATCTAACAAGATGGAATCATATAACTTAATTTTACATAAGCTCTTCCTTTGATGCCATTCATGGATATGGTCCATAATATGTGTGGCCATGTTTCGATGACATGAAATAAGGACCTCGACTCCATCATCATATCTAATGTGCAGTTGGAAAAATGTTAGGGACATTGTCACTAGGGATGCAAAATTGGGTTGTGACCTTGTAGGTTGTTTAATATACCATTTTGCAACAACCCCATTAAAGGTGTGTTGAAAAAAGTGCAATGATATAGAATCGTCAATGATAGTGTTTGAGAAACACCATAGGTTTAAGGACATTATGTGGTTACAAGGATCCTCTCTATCCCAACCTTCAAATTTTGGGATATCTGATGGAAGTTTGGTGGGAATGGTAGGCCAAATGGTGTCATCTTGGATAGAATGATTGATGATATTAGTTAAATCTTGGAGATTAAGACTAACCATAAACAAGAGTTTAGGTGTGTGATTGACATTGGAATTGGAATTGGCATTGTTTCCATCCACGTTGGTGACTAGAACCATTGGCGGGATAGATGCATTAGAATTGGATGAGGAAGAACTAGAAGAGTATGAACTCAACTAAAAATGTGAATAAGGAAGGGAGGGGAGAGCAGGTTGTTTCTATTTGATTCTCATATGTCAAGCGGGAGAAATAACAATATTCTATGGACACGAAGAAAAGTACAAAATCCACTAAGTCTACGAGAATGCCTAAGGGAGATTGGAGGTGCAATCTTGAGTAGGTGCTAAAGATACCTCAACAAAGTAATATCTCCTAGACATAGTGAAGGGAAAATGGTAAATTACTTTAATTCAACAAAGTACTAAATTGGAATTAAATGTAAAGTGGGTGCAATGTTCTCCAATGAAGTAAATGACCAAAGTAATAAAAAACACCCTTGAAAATAAAAATACACACTAACCTAAACATATTCCTACTACAATAGTGTAAGAACAAAATAAATACTCTTTGAAACATTTCTCAACAAATGGTAGCAAAGTCCATAGTGAGAAACAAGTAAAGAGCTAAACAAGGGCCTTCCAAACACTTATATTGATGGGAGATGAGGTTCACCAATAGAGTGAGTGAAGGTATGAAAGAGACAATTATAGTGAAGTGAACTAGGGGAAACTCCTAATAGCTAATAGTTATTTTTCTCAGGTGCCCTACCTCCAACGAGATCCACCTGGGTAGGAACCTAGAGAAGGGCCAGTAAGCTACCTCTTCATATATATGTGCAAGAAGTTACCTTACATTAAAGCTAAAATTAAATAATTCGGGAATCTTTGGTATGAAAGAGATAGGAGTCTCAATCACACCTTTGGTCCAAACTGCAACATTATCCACTTCAAGTGTGCACCTCTTTCCAAATGGGTTTTGAACTGTATCCAACATAAAGGATTTTAAGTACCCTAAATGTCAACAACTATGTCTCAATGTATAAGGTTGTGATAAATTATTTGGATGCCTATCCCAACAACCCTAGCCTAACTAAAATATTCTTTTATCCCTCAAGCACAAAATTTTAGTTGGTTTAATTAAGTTGTTACTTTGAAGGTAAAACTTGATTTCATGAACAAGTCTTTGTTTTAGGTGTGATTTGTGTGCACTCACGGTAGATTACTTAAAAATAACTTAAAATAATGTTGAAAATAAAAGTGCTAGAATGAAAAAGTAATTATGCCCAGTACTATATATATAATTATTTATTTTATTTTATTTTTTGCAAAAAGGGCACTTTTTCAAAACTTATTGAAGAACACACCTTTAAAATATCTAACAAATAAAAGTTCCAAACGTATCTTATATGAAATGGAAAAAGTAGGAAAATATAACAATAATGATTAATACTGATAATTTAGGGAATTATGTTCTTAACCAAGTTATTTTCATAAAATAAAGCTCTCCAAAATCCAATTAAGCATCAGATATAAAATAGGGATAATTCAACATCGTTGTAATTAAAACTAGAAAAGTGCATGCACACAATATCTAGGTGAAAAAATGTGCAGTGTTCTATAACTAAAATTACCAAAAAATGCTCGCAACCAAGGCTAACAATAAGGGTTTCCCACCTCAGTCAGTTGAAATATTGACTACAACAAGCATAAAATAGTGAAAATGTAAGGAAACTACACCACCATAAAACCCTATGTAGCACACACACAACCAAGGATGAAAACAAGGGTTTCATCCCCAATAGAGTCACTAATCGGCTTGTGGTGTTTTCTTACGAGAGAGTACCAAAATTACCTACTTAAGGATTGTGTAAATTAATTAGCAAACAAAAGGAAGAAGCTAGGAAATCGAGCACAAATAAATTATTCTCTACTCTATCTCATGCAAAAGAAAGGATGCAATAAACTAATGCACAATATACAACAAATAATTTAAATGACTTTATTGCCAATGGAAACAAATAGGCTTACAAATCAACACCTGAAGATAGTTGTAGAAGCAATGTGGGCTCCAAAGCCACCTTGCGGGAGTTTCCTTTACCTCCTTGTGTGTTCCACTCCAAAATTTTGGTGGTAAAAAGAAGGTTCCTATGTGGTAGAAAGAATTAGGCTTAGGGTGTTTTGTTCGTTCTAGAGAAAATTTGGTAGCATAACCTTGTAATGAGTGGGTGATGATATGGGTGATCTCAATATCTTTATTTATAGGAGAAACAATGGATCTCTCTTTAGAGCTAAATTCAATGTGAAAGATTTTGTATTAATGAAGTAGTGGGATAAGTACAACTAATTAAGACTAGATCAAACTCTATATTTGGAAATAATTGATTGATAAGTTTCACTTTTGGCCACACACAACATTAATGAGCTGAACAAATAATAATTTTTCTAATTTAGGCTAGAGCGTGGATTTTAAAGAATTTATTAGGCTCCTCGCATGTGGAAAATGAGTCATATGTTGTGCTTTGACATTTTTGGTTGAACTTGAGGTTTGACTTGGTTCACGATGACAAGATTGATATCATATGATAATGGAGATGATGGAAATGAGGGCCAAAGTTGCTAAAGTGATGTATTGAGCTAAAAGTGGCCATGATAAATTGGGTGAGCCAAATTAGGTTGATCAAAGTTTCATGAGAAGGGTATCTTTGATAAGGAAGAAATTAAAGCATTTTGGGATGTGTTGGGGGGCATATATATATATATTCTAGGTTGGATATACTTTTATGTGCTTAACATCCACTAAATGGTGTTGTTTTAAGATATTCATAAATCAGTATACTAGAGTATCTATGTGGGCTAGGTCCCTCCAAATTCCAGCATGGTGGATAATGAAGGTTAGGTCGTGTTGAGGCCTCAACAACTCCCCTAAATTTTGAGAAAAATTAAGGGGCACCCCATTTAAGTTTTGGAAAACATTTCCTCCCATTTGCATTTGATTTTGTTTTTTTGCTTGATATAAGAGTTTTGGTTAGATGATTTTCCTCTTTCGTTATTTTGGTTTTTAATGTTTCTTATCCTAAAAATCCATTGATAAGATTGTAATGAAAGTTTTTGCTCCAAGTGTTTTAATTGTAAAATCATCGCTATATTAATTGGGCAATTGCTAAATTTCTTTTCTTTTGGGCATATTTAAATTTTCTATCTTGCATGGGTGAATCCTTAAATCTTCTTCCGATTTTTTAAATCATTTTTTATCCTTTTGTCTTTGGGGTAAAGTTTTTGAAAACATTATGGAATGACTTTTTCTTTGATTATTAATAAAAACTCCATGTGAAGTTGACTTTTAAATCCACAATTAATTAAAAGGTTTTATAACTATTAAATAAAGTGGGATTTGTTGAAACTTTATTGAATACTATTTTAAACCATATTTGTTGAATACTATTTTAAAATCATCATATTTCAACACAATTTCATAAATATGGGACAAAAATTATATATTTTAATATGGTACAAAATGCCAAATTGATTTAATTGGTGATATGAAATTAAAAAAATGTTTCTAGATTGCGATGAGATATACAAATTAGTTCACGTGGTAGCAAGGCAATAGTTCGTTGAGATTTTTGGAAGCTTTAGGATCGAATGACAATTTGATAACAAGCGTATCAGTTTGATTTGTTTTTTATTATATTTTCTTATTTTAAAGCAGCTACATAATCTACGATTATGTAGCTACTCTTTTAAAAATAGCGATGGTTATTAATTTGTTTTATTTTGTGATTTGTAGGTGTTCAATAGAAGATATGCAACAAGATTATTGTGCGATGCTCATCTCCAAATACTTGTAAGCAATCAATTCAAATGCATTGATGGTAGTTAGTTTGTTTTCATCAGCTTGAACGCTGTACAAGTTTCATGGAGTTAATAAACTTTTTATAGAAAGTTGTTAAGACTTAAAATATTCATAGATATAGGATACAAGATCATCCTCCTAGTTTTGAGGAAATATTGTTTATCTTTAGTGATGATACATATTTTGTATATTAGAACTTTTGATTATAAAAAAGAGTATGAAAACATTAAGGGGATTCTAATTTTTGCAAGAGAGGGAACTCTTTGCACTGTTGTAAGGGGGAACTTTTCTATAGAAGATAAGGTGCTTTTTGGATCATACTAGAGAGATATCTTCATTTTGTAAACAATGTGAATACTATTGTTTAGATTTGAATATTGAATAAAGATATCATTCAGTTTCTTATTTATACTCTGTTTTTATAAGTGTAATTATCTATTTGAACACTATTGTTAGAATAAGATATTTTGTAAGACCTTCTTTACAAAGCCTCAAAATAAATAAGTATATACTAATCTTCTACTGAAATAAATTCAATTTAGTTCAATGTTTTCCTTTCATGATTTTCTTTATACCAGGAAGTATAACAACAACAACATACTAATAACCAACAACATAATAACAACATCATAATAACATATCAACTAGTAAAATGCATAAAATACGTACCTCAACTTGTAGATTAGTTGATTTAGCCCCTTTTTTGATTGTCCTCGCTCTTGCCCAAACTGCCCCAAACTGACTATTGACCTCCCAACCAACTAGGAACAACCTCTCCAGCTCCCTAGCTCCAGGAACCCTTGCGGTTTCCTAGTCCTCGAGCCCAAAATTCCCAGCAACAACAGTGTCCCTGTGAGAGTTCCCAAATACCAATCTCCTCCTCCTTTCATAATTTCTTCCTCCTCCTTCTTCCCCCAATTTATCCCCAAAAACCAAACCATAAAAGGCCCCTCTCCAAGTCCTCTCCCCTCTTCCTTACCCTCCTCCCTCGAATCCCTCTCCCTCGTTCAATTCCCCAACTACCTTATCCCCCCATTAATTCCTCAACAACCTTATCCCCTTATCCCTCCCATTAATTACTTCACCTACCAATTTAATAATATTATAATAAAAGACTCAATGAATTCATTTTAATAATTAATTAAATTTAATTTAACAACCATGATAATTAAATAATTAATTAGGGTTGTTACATACACCCACCCTTCAAGAAATTTCGTCCCGAAGTTAGAGTAATTTACAATACAAGGGTAATGACATATGGTTCATACATCCACATCAAACAAACAAGATCATCAGTTTAAAAACACTTATACATATCAATGTACATGTGCAAGGAATGCATGTGTAACTAACACATATAGGACTCACACATGTACTAATGACAATAATTATCACACCTATAGTAATTCTTGTATGTGTCCAATCCAATCAACAAGACCATTCATTTCATAAAAGATAGTAAACCATTTAAAATTTTCGCAAAATCCCTCAATTATAATAATTTAGCACATACAACATTCATTTAGATAATTGTAGTCCAGTTAAGCAATTATAAATGTATATATATACATATTTTTTTTTTTCAAAAAGAGGAAAACAATAAATTCTACTATAAGGCGAAATCCCCACACACTCTCAATGACTTCTATTCATCCTTCCTCTCTAACTTACTTCCATCTTCCATCCCTATCCTTCCTCTGCTGGACTATCTTGGAGTGTCAACTATATTGACCTAACTCCAAATAGAACCCGTAAAAAGAAGTATAAACTCTCTTGACCAAACTTCCCCAACATGCAACTGATAGTGATTATCACACATCTAGGGGAGTGTAAGCTAACACCGTCCTCCCATGACTCAAGGTTTCAGAGGATACACAATGGGAAATGCCTCCACCCCTCCTAATAGAACTAGGGTCAACACCCTACCATGAACCACACAATGGCACTATGTTGTTGGGAATTTTGTCATCATATATTTAGTTTTAGGCAGTTTCGCCACCTGAAAAACCTGCACTTGTCCACATATCATAGCAATGCATTTGAACCAATATAATTTCAAATAAAAAATTCATACCATACTGTTTCCTGGTCGATGTTCACAACATCAACCTTTTATCATTCTTATTCTTTGGCTATTTCATAGCTTATTGGCTTGTAGATTAGTCTATAACACAAACCCATACATATCCATGCATTATCATAATGTAAATTCATTTAATCATAATCTCAATCTGGTATCCACATACCAACAACTTTAAATGTCAAAATTTTCAAGTTAGAAATAGATTGCATAATATCCATCATAATTCAAATAACGTTAAACATTCATAGAATTGACATTCACATAGGTTCATATGTCTTAAAAGTTCAAGTGTATCATTAATAGTTTCACAGTGAACATAAAATAAAGATGATTAAGGCTTAAGTAATTCTAGCTGTCTAAGTCAAAAGGTGGCATCACATACACCCAACCTTCGGGAAACATATTCCAGAGGTGGTAAAAAAAGTGAGGGGTGATCTCGTCGCAAGGTCTCTACATCCTCCCAAGTAGCAGATCCTGGGATATAGTTGTCCCACTGGACCTTAACTTGGTCTACCAGATGGTTCCTAAGCTATCAGACCTTACGATCCAATATGCGTAACGGTTCTACCATGAGGGTTCCCGCACCTGATACCTGTAATTCCTTCCAATTCAGTTTATGAGATTCGTCAACAACATAATGATGTAGGACAGATACACACAAAATATTATGAGTTTTATGCAAGTGGGGTGGCAGTACGAGACGATAAGCAATGTGTCCAATTCTCTCTTGGATTTTGAACGGTCCTATAAATCGAGGTGACAACTTTGTCCCCTTCCCAAACTAAATGGTACTCTTATTAGGCCTGATACTAATGAAAACATCATCTCCCACTCTATAACTTCGATTAGTCCTATGTGCATCAACATAATTGTTTTGTCTATCATGTGCTTCCTTTAGTCGCAACCTAATCTGAATCACATGTTCCTCCATCTCTTGAATCAATTCTGGCCCAACTTGCACTCAGTCTTCTAATCTTTCCCAACTCAATGGTGTCCTGCATGGCCTTCCATATAGAGCTTCATAGGGTGGCATTCCAATGGAGCTATGAAAACTGTTATTGTAGGCAAACTCTACCAAAGGTAGGTACTTCTCCCAATGGGTTTGATTATCCATAATAGTTGTGCTTAAATTCAACTGAGTTACCAACGTAAACTTTTCCAAAATCTAGATGTGAATCGAGAGTCCCTATCTGAAATGATCTTCTTGGGTAACCCATGCAGATGAATGACCTCACTTATAAACACACATGCCACATCAGTAACATCATAAGTGTCTCTAACCAAAATAGAATGAGCACTCTTGGTTAACTTATCAACTATCACAAGAATGGCAGTGTGTCTGTTTCATGTGAGTGGCAATCCCACAACAAAATCCATAGAAATGACTTCCCACTTGGACATAGGAACATCATGCGGTTGTAGGAGACCTACCAGGTGGTGGTGGTCAGCCTTCACTTGTTGACACTCTAGGCACTTGGCGACGAAATGGACAACATCACGCTTCATGCCTACCCAAAAAAAAGCTTCTTCATGTTTGCGTACATTTTCTTCACACCTGGATGTGCACAATAAAGTGCTCTATGGGCTTCCTTGAGTATGATACTTCGAATATCCCCACCCTCGGGGATGTACATCCTTCCCTGATATCTTAATAATCCATTTGCTTCTAAACTATATCCTTCATACTTTGGATCTAAGTGCCTCCCACTCTGGAGGGTTGAAGTAACCTTTAAATACCAACTATCCCCAAGGAGTTTCCCCAACACACACTCCCTCAGATTAACTTTTATCGGTACCAAGGAGAAGACACGTGGTCTCCTTCTCAAGGCATCCGCAACCACATTCTCCTTTCCCTTGATGTACGAAATTCCAAAATCGTACTCACTAATAAACTCACTCCATCGCCTTTGTCTGGCATTGAGATCCCTTTGAGTGAAGAGATGATTTAAGCTTTCATGGTTTGTTTTGAGCTCAAAGCTTCGCCCCACTAGATAATGCCTCCAAAGATTCATAGCTAGCATTCCAGCTGCCAACTCTAAATCATGAGTAGTGCAAAGCTCCTCATGTTGCTTCAACTTTCTTGACACATACGCTATCACTCCCCCATCCTACATTAGCACGACCCCCAATCCTTGCTTCGAGGCTTTCGTGTAGATTGTGAAGTCTTTTTCCATATCTAACACTTGTAGAATTGGTGCACTAGTTAGTAACCTCTTAAGCTCAATGAATGCAATATCACATTCTTTTTTCCATTCATACCTGACCCCCTTGCGCTGCAAGGTGGTGGTGGGTTTCATTATTTTAGAGAATCCTTCCACAAACCTCCAATAATAACCCGCTATCCCCATGAAGCTTCTTACCTCATGATAATTTTTCGACACTGGCCATTCCATAATGACCTTTACCTTTTCTGGGTCCACAGAGATTCCTTCACAGGAAATGATATGACCTAAATAGTGAATTTCTTTCTGGAAGAAAGAACACTTCGACAACTTGCCATACAATTTGTTCTCTCTAAGGCACGACAACACCACTCACAAGTGTTCCTCATGTTCTCTTTTGTTCTTGAAATAGATGAGGATACCATCCATAAATACTTGTACAAAGCGGTCTAAGTACTTTCAGAATACACCATTCATGAGGCTCATGAATACTGCTAGCGCATTGGTCAAACCAAAAGGTACTACAACGAACTCGTGATTCCCAAACCGAGTTAGAAATGCAGTTTTATGAATATTTCCTTCCTTAATCCTTAATTGGTGATACCCTGATCGTAGATCAATTTTTGAGAAAAAATTGATCAAAGAGGTCATCTATCCATGGCATTGGGTACCTATTTTTCACTGTAGCATGGTTCAAGTCCCTGTAATCTATACACAGTCGTAAGGAACCATCCTTCTTCTTAACAAAAATTACTGGTGCATCCAAAGGTGAGACACTAGGCCTTATTAGTCCTAAGTCAAGTAGTTCCTTCAACTACATCTGCAACTCACAAAGTTCTGGTGCCGTCATCCTATACGGTGTCTTGGAAATTGGCTTTGTACCGGGTTTTATTTCAATTGTAAAATCAAGCTCCCTCTCAGGAGGTAAACCTAGTAAATCTTTTGGAAAAACATCATTAAACTCCGACAATACTGGATACTAATCCAAGGAGGGTTCTTTCCCTTCATTAACTGCTTCCACTACATATAATCAACAACCTTTCCTCATGCAACATTTAACCTTCATGGTTGAGATAAAGCGTAGAGACACCTTCCTCCATACACCGTGGATCTCTATTGACCTTCCTTCATCATCAATATAAAACACCCTTTTTGTGAAACAATCTACCATAGCTCGATGAGATTCTAACCATTCCATTCTGATGATTAGGTCACACGTCCCAAGAACAATGACGTACACCTTCAATCTATTAGTACACACTCCCAGGTCTACTAGACAATTATCAATGCTAGGTTCTACCGCTTGTTTTTCTTCCGAATCCATCTCGACTTGTTTAAAGTCATCGTGCTCGTAGGCTGCCAACTCACACTTTTCTAATGCACAAGGTGAAATGAAATGATCTGTAGCACCATAATCAAATAAAATTTTAACATTGACATGATTTAGCGTACCCGACGACTCCACCACCGTGGATTGATGTTCTGCCTAGTGATTATTAACCGCTGCATGAATATAGTGGCTACTACTCGCTCTTCCCATCAGAGCCTTTCCTTCTCTATGCATAAATCTTTCTTGTAACTCTGGACAACCACGCTGGTAATGAGGTCCTCCACACCCCCAACAAGTAACCCAGGGTGGAACATGGGTGCTTCTCTGTGAAGGCGTTTGAAATGAGTTCCTTCCCCTGGAGCCCCTGCCTCTACTTGTTTCTCCCTGAGAAGGTCATGGACCTACCTACGTTGATGATGAGTGGGATGTTGCACTCGCTGCCATTGAAGTGCCCATTGTAACTGCTCTAAGAGTGACTCTATTTCCATAAGGGGGTGGCCTAGAGCTTCCTCCCCTGGAGAAATTCCTAGGGGCCTTCCCCACAAATCCATGATGCTGTGGAATGGTTGACCTCATACCTCCGTTTAAGGTCATATGATCCTCCGTGTAACGAGCATTTTCAACTGGTTCGATTACTGACGATGCCTTCCACATCCGTACCATGGCCCTTATCTTAGGGTTTAACCCGTGCACAAAATGTTCTACTTGTCGTTGATCGATATCCATGTACGAGACATATTTTACTAACTCCATGAACCTGATCTTGTACTCTTCCACGGTCCTGTTTGTAATGTTCTTAACTTGGCTAGTCTAGGAAATTTTGATAATGTGTGTGTAGGATTAATGGTTTACAACATATAAATGATCATACATGCAGGGTTTATATTATGATATCTCTGCGGAGTATAAATGCCGAATGTGACAGAATAAAATGAATCAATCATATAGATCAAATGAAAAAATGATCTTAGCCATAATACAATAAGAAAACTAAATGATAATACCCGATAATAGATGAGCATTGCAGGATCAATTGATAAGATGGAACTATGGCAGCTCGCACGGTAATTGCTGAAATTCTGGAAAGTTCGACCCAGTGGCTAAACCTCTCGGAATGGATTGGAAACTGTCCCAAATGGTGTGCCCTGCTATAGCTCTCAGTCCTTGTGATTGACCGGCCCCTTTGCTGGTGTGTCTAGACCCCGGATGGATCCCCCTAGGGGAATGCGCCCCTCTCTCACTGGAAAAATGTGCCCTAGTGATTCTACCATCGGAATCAGCTGAGATGTATCTCAAAATGACTGCCTTGGCCTATTGGGAAATGGATGGAAGGGTTTCCCTGGATCTGATCTGATGATCGCGCAAGAACTCTGAATGTGTCCGCTAAAAGTGTCACACTCCCAAGTCTGGAAAATGTGCCCCAGATGATTCCTTTGTCAGATTCTGATGATGAACTAGGAGAAAGATGCGCCTTTCCTTCCTCTCAACTGGGTCAGAGGGGAATCTCTGAACTCTCCCTGGATGTGACAAGTCGATCCACTGAACCTCCAAAAAAATTGCGCCCTCACCTTGGATAAGTGCGTCCTTGTTGTTGGAACCTGTGTAACTGCTGCTGAAGAATGATGGAAGACCTGTGTGATCTTCTCGGTGACTAGGGTGTGTCTGTCAATACCGAAATCATCCAACTGCTGTCTTCCTCCTGGAATCCACTGAGCTATCTCTCATGATATGTGCCTCTCTCCTCAATGACAAGTCAAAATCTGCATAATAAATGAATTAGGTTGTTTACCCTTCTCTTATAGCTTTTTGAAACCCTAATTCACTGTTGACTTCTAATTTTAGCTCGTTTGTTTTATTTTTAGCTCAAATTGGCTTAAAAGTGCTTTTAACCACTTTTAGCTCAATGTCACTTTCCGAACATAACACCTTTGACTTGAGTGACCTTTAGTAACCCTGTTTACCCCTTTCTGGCCCTGGCTATAGTATAACGGGGCGGTTTAGACCATTAAGCCTCCTCTATGGAGCTCCTATTTGGAAAGGGACATTACAGTCCTCCCTTCCCGAAATTGCTTGTCCTCAAGCAATATCAATCCAGGGTGCTGCAACACCTGTTCGCTCTCCCAATTAGCGTCCTCTACTGGAATCCCTCTCCATTTGATCAAACACTCTCTGATGACCCTGATCCTTAGTTTCTGCTCCCGAAACTCCAATACCTCCTCTGGAACCAACTCCAACTCTCCCTCCTCATCCAATGGGGGAAGCTCCTTTGATGTGCTAATGAATTGTCCCACTGCCTTTTTGAGGCAAGATACGTGGAACACGTTATGAATCTTGCTCCCCTCTGGAGGCTCTAGCTCATAAGCAACCTCACCTACTTGACACATGATTCTGTAAAGGCCATAAAATCTGGTCTTGAGTTTCTTGACCCCACTCTTCTTCAAAGATGACTGTCGGTAAGGTTTGAGTCTCAAGAAAACCAAATCCAAAACCTTAAAGTTGCGCTCTATCTTGTGCCTGTCTGCACTCATCTTCTGTTGGTTCTATGTCATCTGCATGTTCTTTTTCAACAACTTGAGAATCTCCTGACTCTCTATGATCCAATCCTTGGCCTTGGGAGCTTTTCTCTCCTCGAAAACCAAGTCTACCAAAGTGGGAGCATCATATCCATACAATGCTCAGAAGGGTGTCATACCAATGAGGAAAGTGGTGTTGTAGCAATGCTCTCCTAAATGTAGCCACTTGACCCATGTTCTCTGATGTCCACCTACATAGTTCCTCAAATATCCTTCAACCCACTTGTTGACGATCTCGGTCTGCCCATCTGTCTGAGGGTGATAGCTGGTGCTGGGTGTCAGCTCTATCCCCACCAACTTAAACAACTATCTCCAGAATGTCCCAATGAACCGACTGTCCCTGTCACTGATGATGTTCCTTAGCAACCCATGAAGTCTAAAGACCTCCCTGAAGAATAGCTCGGCTACCTGAACTGCGTTTTACTCTGTCGATATGGAAAAAAAGTGAGCAAACTTGGTCAACCTGTCGACCACTACATAGATATAGTCCTTACCCTGGACCTTGGGTAGGCCTATGATGAAGTCCATCGATATACTTTCCCATTTCTTCTCTAGAATGGGGAGTGGCTGTAGTATCCCTGCTGGAAGAGTATGCTCTGACTAGTTCTGCTGGCAAGTCACACACTCACTGATGTGTCTCATAATGTCTTGTTTGAGGCCCTTCCATGAGAAACTCTCCCTGATCTATCTATAGGTTTTGAAAAACCCCTGATGGTCTGCTAGTGGTGAATCATGAACTGTTGTGAGGATCTTCTTCTTGAGCCCCGAATATGGCACCAATTAGACTCTGTGCTTGTAGAATATGACATCGTCAATGAACCTATACCTGTCATCATGTATTTTCCCATCCATAACCTCACAAGCAAACTTGTCCTTGGAATATTCCACTAACAAGTGGGATTTCCAATCTGTTGAAATCTCCATCAAAGAACATGCCGCAGGTCTCCTCGATAGTGCATCAGCCACAATGTTCTTCTTCCCCTTGACTACTCTATGTCGAAGTCGAATGCCTGTACCTTTGTCACCCATTTTTGTTGGCGCTCACTGAGGTCCTTTTGCTCCTGAAATCCTAATTCGTTGTTGACTTCTAAATTTAGCTCGTTTGTTCTATTTTTATCTCATATTGGCTTAAAAGCGCTTTTAACCACTTTTAGCTCAATGTCAATTTCCAAACATAACACCTTTGACCAGAGTGACCTCTAGTAACCCTGTTTACCCATTTATGGCCCTGGCTATAGTCTAACGAGGTGGTTTAGACCATTAAGCCTCCTCTATGGAGATCCTATTTGGAAAGGGACATTACAGTCCTCCCTTCCAGAAATTAATTTTCCTCAAGAAATAAAAATCTAGGGTGCTGCAACATCTGCTCTCTCTCCCAAGTAGTGTCCTCTACTGGAAGTCCTCTCCATATGATCAAACACTCTTGGATGACCCTGCTCCTCAGTTTCTGCTCCTGGAACTCCAATACCTCCTTCAGAACCAACTCCAACTGTCCCTCCTCATCCAATGGGGGAAGCTCCTATGATGTGCTAATGAATTGTCCCACTGTCTTTTTGAGGTAAGATACGTGGAACACGTTATGAATCTTGCTCCCCTTTGGAAGCTCTAACTCATAAGAAACCTCACCTACTCTTCACATGATCCTGTAAGGGCCATAAAATCTGTTCTTGAGCTTCTCGGCCCCACTCTTCTTCATATATGAATGTTTGTAAGGTTGGAGTCTCAAGAAAACTAAATCCCCAACCTCAAAGTTTCGCTCTAACCTGTGCCTATCCACACTCATCTTCTGTTGGTTCTGTGCCATCTGTAGGTTCTCTTTCAAAAAATTGAGAATCTTTTGACTCTCTAATATCCAATCCTTGGCCTAAGGAGCTCTGCTCTCCCTGAAAACCAAGTCTACCAAAGTGGGAGCATCATATCTGTACAATGCTCAGAAGGGTGTCATACCAATGGACATGTGGAAAGTGGTGTTGTAGCAATGCTCTCCTAAATGTAGCCACTTGACCCATGTTCTCTATTTTCCACCTACATAGTTCCTCAAATATCCTTCAATCCACTTGTTGACGATCTCGATCTGCCCATCTGTCTGAGGGTGATCGCTGGTGCTAGGTGTCAAATCTGTCCCCACCAACCTAAACAACTCTTTCCAGAATGTCCCAACGAACCGATTCTCCCTGTCACTGATGATGTTCCTCGGCAACCCATGAAGTCTAAAGACCTCCCTGAAGAACAACTCGACTACCTGAAATACATTGTACTATGTCGATATGACATAGAAGTGAGAAAACTTGGTCAATCTATCGAACACTACATAGATACAGTCCTTACCCTGGACCTTGGGTAGGCCTGTGATGAAGTCCATATATACTTTCCCATTTATTCTCTGGAATGGGGAGTGGCTGAAGTAACCTTGCTGGAAGAGTATGCTATGACTTGTTCTGCTGGCAAGTCCCACACTCATTGATGTGTCTCATAATGTCTTGTTTGAGGCCCTTCCATGAGAACCTCTCCCTGATTTGTCTATATGTTTTGAAAAACCCCCAATGGCCTGCTAGTGGTGAATCATGAACTGCTGTGAGGATCTTCTTCTTGAGCCCCGAATCTAGCACCAAGTAGACTCTGTCCTTGTAGAATATGACATCGTTAATGACCCTGTACCTATTATCCTATATCTTCCCATCTATAACTTCACAAGCGAACTTGTTCTTGGAATATTCCACTAACAAGTGGGATTTCCAATCTGCTGAAATCTCCATCAAAGAACATGTCGCAGGTCTCCTTGATAGTGCATTTGCCACAATGTTCTTCTTCCTCTTGACATACTCTATGTCGAATTCAAATGCTTGTACCTTCGTCACCAATTTATGCTGGCGTTCACTCAGGTCCTTCTGCTCACAAAAATACTTCAAGCTATTGTGATCTGTCTTGACCATGAATTTGCTTCCCACCAAATATTGTTTGAATTTGGTCAAGGCATGCATGATTGCCAGCATTTCCTTGTCATAAATGGAGTACGACCTCTCAGGCCGACTGAGCTTCCTACTCTTGAATACAATGGGGTGCCCTCCCTACATCAAAACTGCCTTGATACCCTCACGAGATGCATCACACTCTAGTACAAATAGCACTGGTAATGCTAACATTGGACAAGTAACCATGGCTTCCTTCATGTGATCAAAGGATTTATGTGACTCCTCGATCCAGATGAAAACCCCACGCTTGGTAAGATCTATCAGTGGTGCTCCAAGATGAGAAAAACCCCATACAAGGTGCCTGTAATAGTTGCACATCTCGAGGAAGCTCCTCAATTCTATCACGTTCCTAGGTGTTGTCCAGTCCAGAATGGCCTTGATCTTCTCCTGGTGCACCTGTCCCCCCTGTGCACTGATGATGTGGCCCAATTAAAGTAGCTTTGTCATACCGAACTCAAAACTTGGAATCTTTGGCATATAATGACTACGCCTCCATGATGCTTAATACCTCATCCATGTGCCTCATATGCTCCTGCCATGTCTTGTTGTAGACCAAGATGTCATCGAAGAAAACCAAGACTGATTTCCTCAACTGATCCCTGAATATGTGGTTCATGCAAGACTGGAATGTAGCAGGTGCATTGGTTAGCCCAAATGGCACAACTAGGAACTCAAAATGTCCAAAGTGACATCAAAATGTCATCTTCTCTATGTCCTTCTCTAAGATGGTGATCTAATGATACCCATAGCGTAGATCAATCTTTGAGAAGAAATCATACCCATGCAATTCATCCATCAATTCATCAATGCACGAGATAAGATACCAGTTCTTGATGGTTTTCTTGTTCAAGGCCCGATAATCAATGCACATCGTCATGGTGCCATCCTTCTTCAGAACTAAGACAACTGAAGAAGTGAATGGATTGCTGCTTGGTTTGATGTGTCCCATCGTTAACAATTCCTTGATTGCTTTCTCTATCTCATCCTTGAACCTCCTAGGATGATGATACGGGGGGTGTGATCATAGGTTTTCCCCCCTCCTCCAACTCAATGTTGTTCTCAAATCCCCTGTCAGGTGGTCTCCTTGGTGGAATCAACCCAAAAACCTGCTGATGTTGTCCCAACAAATTCCTGATCTCTGTATGATACTGTTGTCGACCCTTAGAATCCTTCCGCATAGTGATCAAGCACTTTGTGGCATATGCTATCTCCCCATGTCTGAATATCCTCTCCATCCTCTTGGCTGAAACTATCCTAGGTGCTCCTGTCGACATACCTCTCAGAACAACCTTCTTCCCGTCACGGTCTCTGAACCCCATATCCAATGTTTGGTAATTGGTGGTGATTTTTCCCAAGGTGATCATCCACTGGACTCCCAACACCACATCTATGTCAGATAGGTCAACCACATAAAATGTGTCTCTCACTGTGTAGTTTGCTAACTTTATTTCCAAGTCTAGAACTCTATCTAGACACTCCACTGTGTGGCCATATTCTACTGCAACATCAAACCCCTCAAACTCCTCTGTCTGAAGTGCTCGTCTCGATACCAATGAAGCATCGATGAAGTTGTGGGTGGCCCCACCATCTATTAGGGCAATTTCTGTTTGCCCGTGAATAGTCCCTCTGATCCAGAGGGTATCATACCTGGGAACACTAGAAAGGGTCACTATGACTCCTACCTTTGCTGGTTTCCGTCTGTTAGCCTGCTCAGGAGGCTGTGGAACTACCGGTGGGTGGGATCCTATCGGTGTTGGTGGTCTACGGGGAGCTTTCTCCTTCACCTATGCTAACTCCTCCTCTGAAATAGTGGATCCACTATCCTTCTCCTCCTCCTCACTGTCCACACTATCTGTTGCCACCTCAATATAATGAATCTCTCCCTTGGCCATGCACCTATGGCCTGGGACCCAAGGGTCTCTACAGTTGAAGCAAAGCTTCTTCCTCATAAGCTCTTGCCTCGTCTCATCATCCAACTTCTCCTTTCCTTTCCATTCTCTCTGGAATGGCTTCCTCTCTCGATCCTTCTGTGGTACAAAGGGCTTGGAAAAGGGTTTAGTATTTGGCACTGAGTCTACCAAATCTCTAGTGCATAGGATGGCATCCTACAAGGTGTGAGTCCTGTATGCCTTCACCCATCCTCTCAAAGGCTCTGTGAGTCCCTCTATGAATAACATTGTCATCCACGGCTCTGATATATCTGTCACTACCACAACTACCCGCTAAAACTCCATGATGAATGCCTCTGTTGTGTCAGTTTGTCTCAACTGGGCTAGATCCTAGAAGTGGATCTCGAGATCCCTTCTGTCAAACCTATACATGAGTCTCTCTATGAACTCCCTATAGGAAGTGATGCGACTGCGACCCAATGTCACTAATACATGATGCCACCACTCGTGTGCCTCACCCTCCAAGTGTAAGGTAGCGAAACTGATGGCCTCTGTCTCGATCATCTGTTTGATCTTGTAGTATGTGTCTAGCTTCTGTACCCAAGCTCTAGCGGTGCATTTGGACGATCCATTGAAATAAGGTATGGTGAGTTTACCAACTTTCCAGATGAAATCAATGTTATGCCCCTGTTGCTACTGCAGTCCTCCTCTCTATGGCTCTCTGGGGCGGTTCCTGAGTCTGAGCCCACAACACTTGACTAGGGTCATGTCCTGATGGAAGTCATGGCCCAATGATGCATACTCCCTCCTATACTCTGCAATGTCCTCTACATGACTGGGCAACCTCTATACTGCTATCGGGAACTGTGCTGCTACTGGGGGTGCCCTTTGGAAACTGGGAAACACAGGTATGGGAATCCTACTCGAAGAGGTGTATGTGCGAGTAGGAGACTGGGGTCTACTTCCTGCCCCTTAGTTCCCCTGTGCTGCATGTGGGGCTTGTGTGCTCGGGGTGCTCACTATAGCCAATATATCAACCACCTATGCAAAGGACCGAGTCATGCCCCACTGACTAGCTACCATTTCACTGATAACCTACATGAAGGTTTCCTCTGGATCCATGGGGGCCTTACCATGACCCTATGGTCACTCATATTTGTCTCCTAGCATCCTCTCAGCCTCATGCTCAGACTCACGCTCTGCCCTTCTCTTTGCTTCCATGTGTGCCTCTTCCTCTTCCTCTGAGGTGGGAAGGAAAGGAGGAAAGTCAGGTCTAGGCCTTCTTTCCTTACGCCCGTTGTAAGTGACATATTCGTCACCTACGTGCTCACAACCCTCTGGGTCTTTTGTTGCACTCATTGTATTTAGTCACAGGTTGGCAGGACTAAAGCTCTAATACCACTATAATGTTCCTAACTTGGCTAGTTGAGGAAATGTTGTTAATGTGTGTATAGGATTAATGGTTTACAACATATAAATGATCATACAAATAACAAATGCGACAAAAGACTGCAAAGTTTATATTATGATATGTTTGCGGAGTACAAATGCTGAATGCGACTAAATAAAATGAATCACTTAGCTAGATCAAATGACAAAAGGATCTTAGCCAGAATACAATAAGAAAACTAAATGATAATACCTGATAATAGATGAGCACTACGGGATCAATGGATAAGATGGAACTGTGGCAACTTGCACGGTAACTGCGGAAAGTCTGGAAAGTTCGCCCTAGTGGCTAAACCTCTCAAAATGGCCTGAAAACTGTCCCAAATGGTGCGCCCTACTCTATCTCTCAGTCCTGGTGACTGATCGACTCCTTTGTTGGTGTGTCTAGACCCTGGATGGATCCCCTTGGAGGAATGCACCCCTCTCTCACTGGAAAAATGTGGCCTAGTGATTCCACCATCGAAATCGGTTGAGATGTATCTCAAAATGACCACCTTAGCCTACTGAGAAATGGGTTGGAAGGGTTTTCTTGGATCTGATCTGATGATCGTGTGAGAACCCCAAATGTGTCTGCCAAAAGTGTCGCACTCCCAAGTCTGGAAAATGCACCCCAGATGATTCCTCCGTCAGAATCTGATGAGGAACCAAGCAAAAGATGCGCCTTGCCTAGTTCCTCGTCAGATTCGACTTGTCTCCCTGGATGGGACAATTCGATCCACTTAACCTCCTCGGAAGCTGCACCGTCACCCTGGATAAGTGCACCCATCCTGTTGGAACCTATGTAACTGCTGCTAAAGAATGATGGAAGACCTGTGTGATCTTCCTGGTGACTAGGGTGTGTCTCTCAACACCGAAATCAAACAACTAGTGTCTTCCTCTTGGAATCCACTGAACTATCTCTCAGGAGATGAGCCTCTCTCCTCAATGACAAGTCAAAATCTACATAATAAATGAATTAGGTCGCTGACACTTCTCTTATAGCTTTCTGAAACCCTAATTCGTTGTTGACTTCTAAATTTAGGTCGTCTGTTCTATTTTTAGCTCATATTGGCTTAAAATCACTTTTAACCACTTTTAGCTCATTGTCACTTTCCGAACATAACACCTTTGACTGGAGTGACCTCTAGTAACCCTGTTTACCCCTTTCTGGCCATGGCTATAGTCTAATGGAGCGGTTTAGACCATTAAGCCTCCTTTCTGGAGCTCCTATTTGGAAAGGGACATTACACTGTTTCCTTGAACTAGAGCATGGAATGCTCCTACCTGTTGTTCCTCGTAGTAAGTAGGAAGATATTTTCTCTGGAACCTTTCCTCAAAAAGCTTCCAAGAGATGATATCTGGGGTAAGGTGCAATTGCTTCTCCAGATTACCCCACCAGTTCAAGGCACTATCCCTCAACTGAAAGATTGCTATCTTCGCCTTTGATGTGGAAACATAGTCTCTTAAGGCGAAACATCTCGTCATTCCTTCTAGCCATGCCTTTTCACGTTCACTTGCATGACCCCCAACAAACTCTGGGAGTTTGATCTTCTGTAGTTCTCTGGTGATGTCCCCTAGTGGAGGCCCTCCCTCTGAGTCCCTCAATGCTTCAGGGTTACCCACTCTAGAGGATGGGGGTTCCACTTCGACATCTGATGACTATCATCCCTTTAATGTCTCATTAGTAGCATCTAAAGAGCTAAAAATGAGAGATAATTTAGGCGATGGTGGTGGCAGCGCCAAATTTGGAGGTCCTTGCGACGATTCTCTTCGGCCTCTATTTCCCCGAGTCCTAACCATTTTAAATGACTGAATCTGCATCAACCAAATTATTTTTAGGGAAAAGTTTAAGTCATTCCACATTTTCTCAAACTTATACTTTCAAACATAGGGTTAGGCGTAAGTTTTTTTTTTACTTGTCCGTAAACAAACATTACTTTCTTTAGGGTAAGTGGCTAAAAGTTGGGTCAAAAGCCTCTAAGCTTGGTAACTTCAATCATGAATCCTAGCAACTCTCTCACCTTGCTAGCTATGCTAGCACTACACTGTAGTCATCAATTACTCTAACTTGTATGTCTAATCAAGCATCAAACCCATACGTGTATCAATATGCACCACTCATATTAATCATTCTTATAACATTAATTATAATACACTTAGTCTCATAAATTATCAATTTATTAATCCTTATAATTAATTTGCAAAGATCAATTCTCTTTAATCAATCAATTGACATTAATTGATTAATCACTCTTTCATTAAATTATATTTCTAATTCTTCTAAGTTTAACCCTTATAATATATTTAACCCCCCCCCCCATTTTTTTTAAACATCTAAATATATTAAGAGGGGAGTACACGTCCTTTAGAATCTATACCCTATGCTGGAAATCTGGTGGCAATGATTTACTAACAACTGGCAATTAATTGACATGCTAAGTGTCCTTGCCTTCATATTCGAAGGTTACTAATGTTGTTACGGGATAGGCAAGAAGCGCCACCCCTCATTTTTTCTTATATAACACACATATATATAAAGCCCTTTATTTAATATATATATTAACAATAAATATAATTATTGAACCATTAATCAAATAAATATAAATTAATCCTTATAATATATTATAAGGATTAACTTGTTAATATAACTTAGTTAAGTTTAAACTATTTTAATAAATTAATTAAAGAGATCTCCCACTAAATTTATTTTAATAAAAGTAAACAAAGATAAAAAAAAAATAAATTAAATAATTTTTTCCAAGGAAAAAAACGTAATTTTATTCATTTGGAGAGACAAAATTACATTTTGTAGGTGATTCTATGAGCACAACACACCCCTTGTGTGTAAAATGAAACAAAGAGCGTAGGTCCTTGACCCTATCCCAAAAAAGAGGCCTTAAAAGAGGCTTTTTAAGAGCAAACTGATAGCCTATATTTACAACACCCAGAACAAGGTGGGAAATAAACTGTCTGTTTAAGAGCCGTAGATATGCATATATGAGGAGCTTTAGGAGGAGCTTCATTACAGACTGGTAGTCTCTTTTCAAATGTCTAAAATTTTCTCTGTAGTGGGATATCATCTGCTAAAAAATGCTGGTGATTGTTGTTTGCAAAAATTACATATGATAAGAATCTTCCTGTGTCCAGATTGGGCCGTCCAAATGACTATTTGAGAAGTGAGTGAAGAAAAAGAATCATTCCCGCGGTTGTCTCGAGGCTTCAATAAAGGGATAGTGGTAGAAGGCCCGAGTTTCATCTTCTTTGAATTTTGTGATGTGTCATTGAACCAAAGTTAGAGGAAGACCTGCTTTTGATAGTGCGTCCCCTACCATGTTCATGTTCCTGTAGACATGGGAGATAACCATTGTATCAAATTATTCCAGCAAACAAAAGATGTCCTCCAAAATAGGGAGAAGAAAAATATTGTGACACTGCTAAAGTTTTCTTGCCCAGTTGATGAAATTCATAGAATCACCATATATTTGGAGGTGAAGTATTTCATTTTCTTTGGTGAATAAAAGTAGTAGTTTCAGAGTCAGTAGTTCAACATAGTTATTTGTACCCTGTCCCAGTCCCAATTTTAGATGAAAATAATGTTTTTCAGCTAGATGTAGTACTAGTCCACCCCGCAGGTGTGATTATGAGAAGCCCCATTGAAGTAAGCCTAGGGCTTTGATTTGTCTATGGACTTTGATTGTTTCAACTGCATAGCCGAACCTTTTTTTGACTGTGGGAAATGTGACAAGATGGATAAAATTTGGGCTGCAGTTCTCTTTGGAAGAGGGGCTTTGTCTTTGAAGATTGCAACATTCCGAGCCAACCAAATGCCCCAATTGATTATGAGGGGAAGAGGTTTTAGCTCCTTGAATCTCAGATTGTGGATCCAAACCTTCCAAGCATGTTCCAAAATGGTTCCACCCCAGATACAATTATGTCCAAGACTAGCCGAGGCTTCAATCCACACTCTCTTTGTAAAAGGGTAGGAAATGAGAATATGATAAGTTGTTTCATTTTCATTTTGACATAGGGGACAACTGCCAGGTCCTTCAAATTGACGCTTTCTCAGGTTTTCCCAGGTTGGAGATTTTTCATTTAGGGTTGCTCATAAGAAAATTTTGGATTTTTGCGGAAATTTTAACTTCCATAGTCCCCTCCACCACGAACTTGGATTTTGTTGAAGGAGGTCCAGGTTCAAAGAAATGTAGCCAAGTTTTGGAGTATAAGATCCTGATGGATCCTTTTTCCAAACTAGCTCGTCCTCTATGTCTGAAAGTTTGATGTGGCCTATCTGTAGTGTTGTGATGTAATTTTCATATCGTGTTGCTAGATCTCTAATTGGCCCCAGATTGGTAGCACTTTTCCATCCTTGATTCCAGAGGGTAGTTGAGTTAGGGTCAGCAAGGTGGGGGAGGAGGAAGATGTTCTTCCGGTGGAGATGGTTAATTAAATCCATTGGGAGGATGTGAGAGTTTCCACTTCCCGACCAGGGATCCACACCAATGTGAAAGTGATTTCCTTTGCCTACTCTCCAGGTCAATCCTTCCCTTATCATTGGAAAGGAGGAGATTAAAGCTTTCCAGAAAATTGAGCTTTGTCTGGAGGTCTTGTTTGGATATCTAATTCAGTCTTCAACTGTATCCGGTAAAATGTGTTTTTGGGTGACTGCCAGAGACCATAGATTGTTGCCTAAGATGATGCAGCAACCCATTTTTTCCGCCAAATCCTTGGAAAACAAAAAAATATTTTTGAGTCCCAAACCTCCCAGATCTTTTGGACGGGCAAGCCGATCCCATTTTTCCCATGGCTGAGTGACCTTGTCCCCAGAGCCCGACCAGATAAATCGGGAGGAGGCCCTTCTAATATTTTCCAGTACTCCTTTCAGAATCCAGTCCAGTGACATCTAGTAAACTAGGATGGCTTCCAAAACCGCTTTGGTTAGAGTGAGTCATCCTGCCCACGAGAGCCACCTGAAGCTCCATCCAGTTAATCTTTTTTCCAGTTTTGAAAGCAACCATTTCCAGTCCTCCTTCTGATAATTGTTCAGCTTCAGGTGAAACCCCAGGTATTTTAGGCCTCCCGAGAAGTCTTGGATTGTGAAAGGAAAGAGTCTTTGATAGATATCTTCTTCCTCTCTTTCCATTTCTGAGAAGGAGAGGGTAGATTTTTGGAAATTTATTTGCATACATGTAGCTAAACGAAAAAGGGAAATAATTTCTGCTAGAACTTCTGCTTCCTGCACCCGATCACTGCATAAGATGAGGAAATCATCCACAAACAATATATGTGTGATTCTTAGACCAACAATTATTTGAATTCCTTGGAAATCCCTCGTTCTTACCGCATTAACAATAGCCCTGCTCAAACCCTCAGCCACCAGGAGGAAGAGGAGTGGAGAAAGTGGACATCCTTGGTGCAAAACTTTTTCAGAGATGAAGAAGGGTGAGACTGCTCCATTGATAAGGATGAAAAATGAAACTGAAGTAATGCAGGCCATCGTCCATTTTATTAATGGAACCTCGAACCCGAGATGAGTGAGTAGGAGCTGGATGTAGGACCAATTTACCCTATCGAAGGCTTTTGAGAGATCGATCTTTATGATGGTACCTTTATCTCTTGTGGTATTCAGGCTATGAAGCCCTTCCTGAGTGACTCCTATTGCTTCATGGATTTGACGTCCTTCAAGAAAACTGAACTGTTCTTTTGAGATGGAGGCTGAGAGGGGTGGCTTCAACTGACGAGTTATGACTTTGGCTATAATTTTGTAAATTCAGTTGCAGAGTGAGATAGGTCTGAAATAATCAAAGGAGTGGGGATCGTCCACCTTAGGAATGAGGGCTATAAAAGTGGTGTTTAGAGGGATATGTATTTTTCCATTTAATCTGGATTCCTCAATGACTTTAAGAATATCGCCTTCGATCTGATCGAAGACATCCAAATAAAATTCAATTGACCATCCATCTGGACCTGGACTTTTATCCTTTTGAAAACTTTTAAGGGTGTCTTTGAGTTCATCTTCAACGACTTCTGCAAAGAGATCTCGATTCCCTTCCTCATCTACAAAACTAAGGAAGTAGAGGGCCAATTTTATGATGTTGGCTATGTTTTCCCTTCCATCCGCTTTGAATAAGGACTAGAAATGTCTCTTTCCCAAATTTGCTAGCCCTTTAAAAAAGGCAACTGATCTGTCCTCCTAGTCCTTTAGGCTCCATATTGTGTTGGAAACTTTCCATCCCTTGGCAAAGGCATGGAAAAATTTGGTGCTCTCGATCCCATTCTCTAGCCAAATTGCCCAAATTTTAAGCCTCCAGGAAGCTTCTTGGTCTGCCATCTGTGCCTTGCCTCAAGGCTCCTCAACTTTTCATGAGATGCTTCTAAGGAAAACCCAGATTCAGTGTCTTGATAAATCACCTCCAGATGTTCCTCAATACTTTTGAGTTCTCTCTCATCTTCTTTTTGTTTTTATTTTTCCCAAGGAATGACCAATTTTTTGATTTTTTTTAGATTGTCCATGAATTGGATGGCAGCTAGAGTTCCATTTGTATCCTGTATAGGGGTCCAATTTGATTTTACCAGCTTTTGAAAACCTTCATCCTTTAGCCAAGTAGAATTGAATTTGAAAGGGGAGGCCAGCTTTTGGGGACCCCCTTCAACAACAAATCAAATTGGGGAGTGATCTAAATCCCCTCCACTCCCAATCCATTAGCAGAAGTGGAAAGGAAGCATCGACATAGATTATGTGATCAAGAAACAGTCTAATATTTTGGCGACATGGGCCTCCCCAACTCTCATATTCATTTAGGTGGGAAGAAACTAGATTGGTGTTATATCAATAAAGCCTTTGGAAGCCAAAAGATGGTTGAAAAAATATGCTTGGGGGTCTGGGTGTGCCGAGGGACCCCAACTTTCAGTGTCCCCTAAAGAAAAATTGAAGTTGCCACCAATTATTAAATTTTCCACCTTCAGAAGCTCTTTGCTAAACAAAGTGTTCCAGAATGGAATCCTGTCTGTGTGAGGCCCATAAGCATTGATTATTTTGACCTCCAGGCCCAATCCTTCCACTTGTACATCTATCCCCAGACAAGAGTCGAAAGCCAAGGAGTTTAAAATCTTTATACTTCTAGAGCACCATCCAATGGCTAGTCCTCCTGACCTTCCTCGAGTGTCCAATCCCAGGAAATCCCATCACGGGAAGAGAGTAGAAAGTGTTTTGGTGGCTGAAGTTTCATCTGCTAGGGTTTCTTGAAAAAGGACAACATCGGGTTGGTGTAGAGAAACCAACCTCTTTGGAGTGGATTTTTTGTGGGGGATCGCTAAACCCCTACAATTAAAAGAAAGAAATTTCATGGGGGAGCCTCGACAGGGGATTTTTCTGTTCTAAGAGCCCTTACTAGAGACCGTTGTTGGCCTAAAGCAATGTCCATTAGTGCACGAGATTGAGCTATGGAGATATGGGAGGATTTGCCTCGGCCCTTTTTTGTCTTCATAGGTTTTAGGGTAGGGCCTAATTTGAGGTAAGAATAGAGATCGATCTGTTGTGGAGATGGAAGTGGATGATCGAGTCCTCATAACCCTCAGAGGAGGGTTTCTCAGAAGACTAGGAGGTAGGGGATTTGGGAAGAGTAACCGTGTGAGGAAAAGGGAGAGAGGAAGAGGTGAAATGTGTTTTTATGGAGACAATGTTTGTAAGGGGGAGGTTCTGAGGAGAGGGGATGTAGTCCCTTAAAAGAAAATTAAAAGCATTTAACATACCATTTATAGGGCGGGGGATAGAAAGTTGCATACCCAAAAAGTTGTCGATCATTTGATGTGGTGTTGTCTCCAGGTTGCAGTCTGGGCGCGCCTCATCTCCAAATGACATAACAAGAGCCAAAGCATCCTCAGCCGGCATGGGCTATCCAACTATCGAGGAGACCGGGAGAGATGTCGGGTTGGGGGAATGTGTACCCACCGAGTTTGACACTGAAGAAGAGGAGTTTCCCCTAGTGGCATCATGTCGTTCATGGGTGGGCCTGCTGGCTTCAGATGGATGGTGGCTCAAGCACCCTCGAGAGGATTTTTTGCAGTCTATAACAATATGTCCATATTCGTGGCATCTTCTGCAATGGAAGGGCACTCCTTCATAGTCTAGAATTTGGAACCTTATCCATCCCAAATCGGTTAGGTAGAGGAATTCTTGTTACCCTTCCCCGATGTTTAGAGAGACCAAAATTCTTTCCACCAACATCTCTCCCGATATTAAGAATCCCATATTTGCAGTTAGGTACCCCCTGAAAATTCCCAATTGCTTGAAAATAATTTTTTGACCATAGATGAGGAGGAAGTCCTGGTAGATGAACCCAGATCAGGATGGAGTCCATAACTTCATTAGAACCGAGGAAGAGTCAATTTCCCAACTTTTTTGGAGTATGACCAACGCCTATGAGGGATCATAGAAGATGATCATAAACCGACCTCTAGAGAGGCGAAAGATATAGGGTGAGGAAAAGGAGTTCACACCCCAGTTTGTAGTGGCCCAGGCTCTCGAAGTATTTTTACTGAATTGTCGGCCGTATGATTTTACGACTATTGTTTTGTCTTCCATTGCTGCAAACCCGACCATGGAGAGGTCTTTGCCTAGAATGAAGTTAAGGTTTTCTTTAGAAGCCGGTAAGAATTTGTTTCACTTCCTTCGTCTCGGCCCTGTGGCACCTTGTACTTCAAGATCTGAATCAAAGGGGGAACTTTGGCCCGAGACTCCACTTTGACCTATATCCCAGCCGTTTAGGTTGTAGGGGTGTAGGTTTGCGGCAACAAATCCTCTCTTCGGCTCCGCAGAAGTTTGACCTAAGGAGTAACCATGATCCACAAAGGGGAATTAGCAGTCTGTAGAATGTTCCTGACCCAACGCCTGAGTGTGCATGAACCCTAGGTTTGGGTCTTCAAAAGTCACTTCCGGTAAATGCTCAGGGTAAACCCCTAGTTACCCCAGCCCATGGCTAGGGGACGATGTTACCATGGGGTTTGAGAATGACTAGGAGACTGCTGTTGGGGATGAGGTAGAGAAGAAATCACATTGGACATGAGAGAAAGAGCCTTTGAAGGCCTCATAAGGGTGTTCGTAGCTAGGGATCAAGGCAAAATCATGGCCGAAGGTTGAGAGAGCCACCGACACCGAGATATTCCTTCTCCAAGGTTCCCATCCAAGACAAGAAAAATTTTCTGATGTTGAAGCTGGGAAGAAGCCTATTACCCCTGAGAGCTATTAGAAGAAGCCGCTCTGAGTTTCCAGAGGAGTCATTGAAGACAATTGAGTTCCCAGGAGGGCCGATGTGGGCAGCTGTATCTGGGCAAGAGTTGGTGGACTATCAGCTATCCCCATCTAGGGGAGCAACTCACCTGGATATGGTGAGTAATCAACCACTTCCTCATAGGTAGCCATAAGATCTCCCCGCCCATTTACAGGTCAACTTCACCTTTGCGCCAAAGACTATTCACCAGCTGACCGAAACCTCTTCGAGAGACTGAGGTGTCATTAGGGGATCCATAGGGTTTGAAGGGAAAGGATAATCCTTAACATGTGGAGTCAGGCTCATGGCCTTGTTAAGGGGTAAGATGTGACCATAGGGTGCGGGTCACAGAGCCCCCCAATAAGTTGTTCAAATTAAATTAAATAATAATAGAAAAAATAATAAAAAAAATATTTAAGACAACTTTATAAAAATAAATAAAAGAAAAATAAACCATGCATTGTCAAAATTAGGGCACTGGGCCTTGCATGAGGCCCACATGTCACTCTCCTCTCCCTTCTTGGGATAATACTAACTCCAAAACCCTAGGTTGCACATCCCAGGTTCATTTGTCTCATCATTCTTTTGTTTTCTCACTCATGGTCTCTCCTCTACTCAGGTTTGAGAGCGGCCCGTGGCTCCCTGGCCACTTTGGTGGGCGAGGGGGTGACCATGGTGGTGGAGCCAGAGGAGGCGACCAATTCTATGGTCGAGGTGGTGACCACATCAACAAAGGAGGCATAGGTCACGGTGGAAAAGGTTGTGGTGGCAGAGCAAAGAATTGTTAGCACGTAGAGTGGAGAACTTAGCTCTGGGGAGGTTATGAGTTCAATTCTCATGTTGGATAGTTGGAATAAATTTAGAGCTAGTGACCTATTTGGCAGAGGCAGAGGGATGATTTCAGAAGTGCAAAGTGGGTACCAACTACTTCCAAGTTGCCACCAGGGATTTGGTATTTCTATGTATCTCTCTCCCAATCAGTTGAAAGCAAAAATTCAACGATTCCGGTTTGTTTTGAACCATTGCTCCTTCTATTTGAAAACCTTATTTCAAAGGTAGAAGTAAGAGTTTTGTGTGTTCCTTGTGGGTGCTCTTCCGTTGTGTTCTATGTGTTTCGTGTGTTCCTTGTGGGTGACTAGGTGCGTTGATTGGCATGGATTGTGGACGCGTTTGTGGGATGAGTGGTTGGGTGCTCGATTCCCCTCACCTGGGCTTGGCACTTGACTTGGTGTTGTGTGTGTGGTGCACTCTATTTGACCCTTGAGCTCTCCCTTGAGGCTCGATGCTTGTCTTGACTCTGGGATTTCGTATGCCGAAGCTCAGTTTGGACATATGGTCGAAACTTATGGAGCATGGAGCTTGAGTAAATATTGTGACAGAGACCAATATTATGAGAATGGGGGAAGTCGCAGGGAAGGAAAATGACAATTTCGTGAACATAAACAGTGTCCATGAAATCAACGGCAACAATGGAACAACATTGTCAGAACCCCAGCTCGACGAAGGACGACGATGATGCTGTTGGTATGAAGAAGAAGTTGACGCTGATATTCGTTTGTGCTACGCTTTGAATAACATTTTGCATACTGGAGTTAGTCATTATCAGGAGATAACACTCCTCGATACCAAACCTTTTGGAAAGATTCTTATTATCGACGACAATTTACAGAGCGCAGAAATGGACGAGTTTATTTATCATGAATCTTTAGTGCATCTCGCTCTGGTTCACCACTCCAATACTAAGACCGTTTTCATAATGGGAGGTGGCGAGGGATCAAATAATAGGGAAATACTGAGGCATAGGAGCATAAATAAAGTTTTTATGTGTGACATTGACTAGAAAGTTGTGGAGCATGGAGCTTGCTGCTTGGATTTTGAGGTTGGGTTAGAACCCCAATATTTTGGTATGTGAACATGTTGAGCACTTAAAACAACCCCTTGTGGGATTCCTCTTTTATACTTGCAATTATATATATAGAAAAAAGAGGCAATAATAAAACAAACACACACACACACACACACACACACACACACAAATATATATATATTTGTTTTATTATTGCCTCTTTTTTTTTTCTGTATATATAATTGCATTTTTTTTTTTTATAGCTTATGCAGGTCATCATATATTCTTTAGTTAAATATATGGAAACAAATTTTAGTTCTGTCATTCTAAAGTACATGAGTATATAAATTCTCCTCATTTCTTTATCAATTAGAATTTGGACTTGGAAAGCTCCTTTAGGAATCTGCGTACAATCTACATGCAATATTGTTTGGGTTTTAAAGATTGTATCGATAGTCTTCATAGTTTTTGTGGGTTGTAAATAAAGGGTTTGGGAACAAATTGTATAGTTGTGTGTGTGGTCAAGCCCAGGTTTTAGTTTTGAAACTGGGCTCTGATACCATTTGTAAGACCTTGTTTACAGAGCCTCAAAATAAATAAATATCTATTAATATTCTACTGAAATAAATTCAATTTAGTTCAAGGTTTTCCTTTCATGATTTTATTTATACCAGGAAGTATAACAACAACAACATAATAATAGCAACATAATAACAAATCAACTAGTAAAATTCATAAAATACGTACCTCAACCTATAGATTAGTTGATTTAGCCCCTTTTCTGATTGTCCTTGCTCTTGCCCAAAATGCCCCAAACTGAATATTAACCTCTCAACCAACTAGGAACAACCTCTCCGACTCCCTAGCTCCAGGAATCCTTGCGGTTTCCTGGCACCTGAGCCCAAAATTCCTAGCAACAACAGTGTCCCCGTGAGAGTTCCCAAATACCAATCTGTTCTCCAATCTCCTCCTCTTTTCAGAATTTCTTCCTCCTTCTTTTTCCCCCAATTTCTCCCCAAAAACCAAACCACCAAAGACACCTCTCCAAGTCCTCTCCCCTCTTCCTTATCCTCCTCCATTGAATCCCTCTCCCTCATTCAATTCCCCAATTGCCTTATCCCCCTATTAATTCCTCAACAACCTTATCCCTCCGATTAATTACTTTACCCACCGATTTAATAATATTATAATAAAAGACAATGAATTTATTTTAATAATTAATTAAATTAAATTTAACAACCATGATAATTAAATAATTAATTAGGGTTGTTACATATTTCATGCTTATTTAAAACACTTCCAAGCTAACTTGCATGGTTCAATAGAGGTGGATTTATGACTGAATGTTGCATTTGGGCAGACTTTTATTCATTAAGTTGCTACCTATCTATCAACTTAATGCCATACTTGTTTTGTGTTATTCTTGTCATTCTATTTGGACTATTCCTATACCTTGACATGATTTATTAACTTGAATGCAATCTTCATTTGAATTTTAAAGATTATATGTGTATTTAAAGAGTTTTTAACTAATCATGGCTCCTATTTACATTCCTACTTTGGGTCATGCTTTTAGTTCATGCAGACCTACCAGAAACATTCCCAATAAGCAACTTGAATCCTTGTCTAGTTTGAAATTTGATGGCGAGAGTAACATTTCCACTTTAGATAATCTTTATCAATTTATAGATATATGTAAAAAATTTAAAGTCACTAATGATAACGAAATTTGCAGGTTGTTTACTCTTACATTCCAAGGACGAATTAAAAAATGGTACAAAGCACTACCAACTAAGTCTACACATTCATGGAACCATTTTATGGAGGTTTTTCTGTTGGCCCATCAAAACTACAATTATGAAGAATTTTGTTTAAAAATTGAAAACCTTTCTATGCATCTAGATGAATCTCTTGATAAATTTTATGATAGATTCATGTCACTTTGTTTTTTTTGTTTTTAATCTCAAGGACTTACCTTCAAAAAAAGATCGGAATGAATGTTTTACTTCTCTTGTTCTTCCTGTCAATGAACATAGGAAATCAAATGAGGATGAACAATATGTGTTAGATTCATTAGTTAATTTTGATTCCACATCTAATTTTATTGAACCCACAAATGAACTTGAAATTGTATCACAGTCACACACATTGGGATTTTCCTTCACACATTTTCAGATTCCAAAAAATGATAGTACATAGTTAAATTTGAAATCTGAAAATGCAGCTAAAAATTCTCCTAGTGGTTGTGGTCATCACAAAGAAGGTTCAATAGAAATCAATCAAACTCAAGATTTAACTAATGAACAAATTGATCTTTCTTCCTCAGAGGTAAATCCATGACTAGTTCCTATTTATTCAACATAAAGTTTATTATTAGGTCAGAGTTCTAATCTTATCGATGATGATGAAAATCTTCCGAAAGCCTCTAATTTATTGTACTCTAAAAATCATTATGTTCTGCATCCAGATTTATTTTCTAATCTAGATACATATCATGATTCCACCAACCCTTCTGTTGAAACCTTTTCTTCAACTAGTACAAAATTGATTGAGAAAGAAACTTTTCTGGATGGTGATTCGTTGCCTATTGATCTTAATTATGAATCTCTTTCTTATCCTTTTCATAATGTCATCGATTCAAATTTTCCATGTGATTTGCAAGAAAAAGAAATAATATTTAATGAGTATTTTGATCTTGATGGCATAGAATCACATTCATTGCAAAGATAAATACATGCAAACTTAGGATAAAATAGATTCACATGTTTTCTCTTTATTGTCTTTGTCTAAGCACAAATCTGTTTATGAACATTCTGACGTGTTTGATATTTATTCTTATAATTCATTTCAAATTTCCAACAACACTCATTCTAATATTCAATTGGAAGCTTGATTTGATAAATTTTTTTTGGAACTCTTCTCTAGTGGCAATTTAATCCTTGTAAATGATCATTAGTCCACTAGTTGCCTTACTAATTTTAGGTTTAGTAAATTAGATGATTGTGTGCATATGAAAATCACCTTGGAGAATCACACTTCTTTGCTAACACATGTTTTCCAATATCCTCCATGGGAAGAAGTTAGTTTCTTTAAACTTTTTGGGGCTAAGGTAAATTCTCTTGATCTTATTGAGTCCTCTGAAACAAATCCTAATCAGATTCTCCACGGTACCCTTACACATGCTCTTAATTGTACATATTAGGATAGAATTGAGTTATGGTTAGAAGAGTCTTATATTAATAAGTTTCCTGTAGATATGTTTTTTTTATTGTGCTTATTAAGAATAGATGTACATAATAGGTTGAGGTTTTCTTTTGATAGTTTAGTAATAATTCAATTATTGCTTCTAATTCCTTTTGTTGCAAGAATTAAAGAATTTGACTAGATCCACTGGAAATATGATTATACTTAGATACAATTGTTCCTATGGAGTAGAGTAGAATATGAGTAGTAGTAGTTTAATTTAGTTAGTTTGTTTTTGCTTACCAAAATAAAGTTGTTATGATGTTATTCAAGCTACAAATAAGTTATCATTAGGTAAATCGTAGTCTTTATTTTCATCTTGCTATTAAATACACATAGTAAGTTTTATCTTTAAGATTTCATCATTAGGTCTTACTCAATTAATGTTTGGAAGCAAGATCTTTTAAAAGACATCATGATGTATTCTTATATTTGAACTTTGAATCATAACTATGCTTTAGATTTATATTAAGTATAGTTTATTTTATTCTTTTTCATTTGAATAAGGCAATTGTGAATATTTGGATTATGATTGGAGTAAGTTATCATTAGGTAAATCT
>ML839879.1:28389-42528 GCA_009831015.1 Picea engelmannii | reverse complement strand
CTTAAGCGGAAAGGGACATTACAAAAACAAGGAAATAAGCATAATTTCTTAAGCTTATGATTCATCATCTGACTTCAACCAATGATCCTCATTAACATGCCTAATATATTAAATATGACACTTCATACGAAACAAGGGATAATGTACCTCATGATGACATTGGTCCATCATCTCCCAAGAACTACGCTAATCGGATGTGATGAACTAAGCCGACGGAGAAGAGGCATTTGAGGGGCTACTGGTGTTACGAGGAAAATCACTCTATGGCATGGGGTAAACCACAAAAGACGAAAATGACTACATAAATCAACTCTAATCTCAAGTATGTTATATAAACAATGATGTTATGAAGACAAGATAAAGAGCCTACCCCGTCTGGACGTTCGGATAAGACCATCGTTGAGCACTCGAGTCAAAGCTATACACCTGCAACTTGACCTCAACAACCAAGATACGCAAGCATATGGTGATAATATATAAAGTTAGCACATATAATAGCATAATCCATCGATATTCATAACAAATATGCCCATGGAATAACAATTCAAATATTTTCAAGACATTAATTAGATGAGAAAATAGTATTTCTATTAAAATATAAACAACATAAGTGTATGAATGACAAACTTCTGTGTCGACATGTCTCGAAACCGAGAAACTAAGTCCCTTCCAGCTGGGCCTCCACCAAAGACAAACTCATATAAGAGAGACAATGAGGTTCTCTATCAAATAGAGAAGAGTTTGGGGGATGAACAATGTGTTCAGACTTAAAAGGACAAAGGGATGCAGACTCAATATGAAGTGAATAATTTCTCCAGAGTAACTTTTCTCTCAAAATTGAATTCTTTCTCCTTTTCTTCCACAGCTTGGATATGACACATTTATAACCTTCAAATGGAACTGAAGGGCCGAGTCAGAACATTTCCAGTATATGGAAGGTCAAGGATCACGGATCTCATGACATGACATGGAAACCCAACACCATTTTTTAATTTTGGGCACAAAACCCGATGTATGCGGTCTGTAATGGTGCAACCTGTGTATATGCATGATGTATAGTTGTTAGGGCGGGTATAGTGGAAAAATATGTTTTTTAGCTCTGGGAATTGCAAAAAGGGACTTCAAGTCTGCATAGGGAAATGGAAAAGGCCTTCTAAGCAAGTTGCATGGGGCGAGGCAAATATTTCTATAATAGATGCCCCCTAATGTGTGAGGTCAGAGAAGTATTTGCGATGGCTGAAATATATTATAATTCCCAGAAGTGGAGTAATGGAGACCCAACAGGATAAACTAGTTGCTCATAAGAATATTACAATCCATAATGAATTTGTGCACATGGCTGCCAATTTGAATTACATTGTAGATCCATGTGGAAATATACCAAACAACTGTTCATGGCCATGAATAGGAAATACACAGGTAGATACATGCCATAGGATGTCATAGTAAAGAACAAGGCCCAGTGAAAACCAATCTCAAAACCAATCTGAAGATATCTGTATACAATGGAGTATAATATGATCTCCCACGATCACTGAAGCCATATAGGTATTGGTCCAATGAATGATAGCAACAACTCAGGAAAGCTGCGACTATGAACCGATGTCTTCAAGTCTTCTACACGATCTGCCAAGGGTGCAAGTCTACATCATATTAATAAAGGATTTGAGGTTGAACACAATGAGACTTCGTTTGATTACCAGTCATTAAGGTATACCATTAACAAATGCGAGACAACCTACCGATAATGAAAGTAGGTATCAAGGCACCGAGTACATTATTACAAGTGTGAATATAGGAGTTGAAGTCAAACACTTGAAGAATCCATCGATCATGAGACATTGATGTATTCCCAATTGTCGATGGCGAGAGAACCTTCCACTGATGACTACAAGCCTCTAGGTACTCATAGGACTCTAGGCCTCGTTTTCAGAATAAATGAGTTGAAGTTGATGGAAGGAGACCCACTGAAAGGAGAGCATTAAGGCATCTCTCATCAGTCAGCGCGAGGTACAAAGAAGTAGCTTGATGATTTGGAGGAAATCGGATGAAGAACATGTTCACGAACCAACGACCCTGTGCATATTTCGTATGCACTAGATGCAAGCACTACACGAAAAGACCCTCTAAATAACAACCAATAAGGAAAATTGTCGACAAAGGCGAGGAAACCACCAATAAGGATAATGGCATCCAAGAAACTGCACGAATACCAATGTGTGAATATATTTATTGCCGTCGAACATAAGGGTAACCCCCCAATCAGTGACCAATGAGGAGATGCCGACTGTTGGGTTCAAGGTTACCTACCCATAAGGAAAGTAGGACGAGGGTGCACGGTAGGAAAACAACTTCATGTAACTCTGAGACACACTCAGGGTATGGCCGACATGCGAAGTAAAGAGTTCCAGGAAATGGCCAACACAGGCTTATAGACATCCTTTGAACAAGAGCATGAGACATTTGGAGGACTCTGACAACATAGACTCAATGATGAAACTTTGTGATGCAGGAGGCACCAATCAAACTCTCCATAGGGACTAGAAGAGTAACCAGTCCGAGGAGTAGACTCTAAGTAATGAACTCAACTTCCTAAGGTCATGCTAAACCCAAAATTTGGATGAAAAGTGGACTCAAAAGTTTGTGCTATGTTCAAAGGCAACACGACTGCTGCCAACATGAGATAATACTCTTTTCCCGCCCGTCTTTTTTTGTTTTTTCATAGACAAATGAATGCTATGATATAGAGGAAGAAACGAGTGTCGCAAATAAGCAATTGGTTCTAGTAGTGGAACGTACCTATGCTCAATGCAAGGAGGTGCATGCAAGATATGGATACCCAAGGGATTGTTTCCTCGTAAGGTACAAGGTGTCAAGCTGCAAAGTATATAAACAAGGCTCTGCTTGGATGATGATGCAAATTGCTGAGATAATAGGCTTATAATGCAAAATCAGGAACCGACAATAGGCTCAATACTGCAAGCGAGAGGATGAGATGAAATTACAACTTAACTCCAAAGAATATCTTTTTTCATAAATTTAGTCCCCTAGGCCCGAAAAAGTATAAAAAAATACCCAGGAGAACTCTTATAGCCACTAGTGACTAGAGTGATCCTTTTTCAAAATTAGTCTACTTGGTCCAAAAAAGGGTTAAACTTACACCAAATAGACGTCCTTTCAAATCCAATTTACGAGTGTGAAAGAGACAAGTTCACTCAGTAATCTTTTTGTTTTTTGAGAGAGTCGAAAAAGAGTTTAAACCAGACTCGTGGGAATCCCATAGGTATAAGTGAGCATGCTTATGAGTAGGAATATGAGGCTCGAATGCAAATTCATATTAAAACTATAAAGGACTCCTGGTCTTTATGGAATAATCTTTGCATGGGCACTGGATGGCACAAAGGTTCTAACTAGGGCACCCATATTTGGTAAGTCTCTACCATTCATTAACGACACTTCTAGTAGCAGTAAGGAGGTTCTGTGTCACTAACAAATGGGTTTGTACCTAAGCCATATGGATCAGAGTCAAAGGATAATGTAAGTGTGCAAAATGGAGTGACGACCTATCCTATATGCTCGGTAAAAGAAAATACCCGCCAAAGTCACAAATGAGAGAAATGACGCTAGAAACCGCAATAATCCATGGATAAAACCACCAAAACCAACTCCTTCCACTGCACTATGAGTCCACTAGGCCAAAATATTAGCAAAAACTATGAAAAGTGGATAATTTTTTTCTATAAATAGTAGAAATAACCAATTTTACCATACCATTTCACATTTTCACCCAAATAGTGCATTTTGGACCAAATTTCCCATGACCTTCAAGTGTCGATTGTGGGAGATACGAGTGACGGAATTGACAATCGTCTGGACCAAGTAAATATTCTTTCCCTCCTCTTCATTTCTAGTGGTTTATAATTTGAAATTAGGTCTCATTTTTTGAGCTTTTTAAAGCGCAAATTAGAAAATAGGGTGTACGCGAGTTGTAGATCATCAGGTCACATATACGTTGCCCCTATACGCGATTGTTATCAAAACAAACCATGTATATGTAGACCTATATGCGACTATGTAAACTGCAGCTCACATACAAGTCCATAACTTGGTTTTGTTAAAGAGATTTGACTCAAAAAATGGGTTTTTTTCTTGCAGGATAGCACTGGAATTGAGAGAAAGAGAGCATGAGGAAGTTGATGCTGCAGTGGAAAGAGATCCAGGGGCCCAGTTAACATTAAAAAGATGCGGGCTATATACATTTTGGGCTCTCAAAGGGACGAGGGCTCAAGTGAGGCTGCTCCCGCCAGTTCTGTTACGAGGAAAATCACTCTATGGCATGGGGTAAACCACAACAAATGAAAATGACTGCATAAATCAACTCTAATCTCAAGTATGCTATATAAACAATGATGCTATCAAGACAAAATAAAGATCCTACCTCATCCGGACGTTTGGAGAAGATCACCGTTGAGCACTCAACACAAAGCTATACATCTACAACTTGTCCTCAACAACCAAGATACACAAGCATATGGTGATAATATATAAAGTTATCACATATAATAACATAATCCATTAATATTCATAACAAATATGCCCATGGAATAACAATTCAAATATTTGCAAGACATTAATTGGACGAGAAAAGAGTATTTCTATTAAAATATAAACAACATAAGTGTATGAATGACAAACTTCTGTGTCGACATGTCTCGGAGCTAAGAAACTAAGTCCCTTCTAGCTGGGCCTCCACCACTTCAATCCTCCACCAAAGGCAAGCTCATATAAGAGAGACAATGAGGTTATATATAAAATAGGGAAGATCTTGGGGGCTGAACAATGTGTTCAGACTTAAAAGGACAAAGAGATGCAGACTCAATATGAAATGAATAATTTCTCCAGAGTAACTTTGCTCTCAAAGTTGAATTCTTTCTCCTTTTCTTCCACAGCTTGGATATGGCCCATTTATAACCTTCAAATGGAACTGAAGGGTCGAGTCAGAACATTTCCAGTATATGGAAGGTCAAGGATCATGGATCTCATGACGTGACATGGAAACATGACACCATTTTTTTAATTTTTGGCACAAAACCCGATGTACGCGGGCTGTAATGTTGCAACCTGCGTATACGCATGATGTATAACTATTAGGGTGCGTATATGTGGAAAAATATGTTTTTTAGCTCTGGGAATTGCAAAAAGGGACTTCAAGTCTACAAAGGGAAATGGAAAATGTGTTCTGAGCAAGTTGCATGGGGTGAGGAAAATCTTGCTATAACAACTGGGCTTCTCTCTGTGGACATGTTGGTCATCATCATCGTTAGGATCACTATCTTCATTGCAGGCTGTGAGACATAATTTCCTTTAGTTACCCCTAAGTGAGAGAGGGTAATGGAGCTGAAGATCCTCAACCTTGATTCCTCAATCCCTAAATTAATATAAGACCAAATAAGATAATTTTATTAATGTCCAACATATGACAACAAAATTATATCAATGGAACTAAAAGGAACATTTAGTGTAGGTACAATGTTGGAGTGTGAAGGCAACTCCTAGATAAACATTGAAAGTAGACATATAAAGATATGATCATCTATCTCAGAGATAAATATCTAGACAAAGAATATATACCATAGGGTGCAAGTACAATAATAATGCTCAAGACAAAATCTCAGTGCTAAACAAAGGAGGGAAAGGATGTGAAATCCCACTAGCTCTGATGACCAAGGATGAATGAAAGGACTGAAAGATAAGCTTTTCATCAAAGTCTTCAATCACTATGAAATGATTTATGCATTGGCAAATGATATCCTCCATAGAGTAACCAAGGGTGAAGGGCCCCCATTGTATGATCCTGGGGTGAGAATAAGAGCAAGGGAGTCTAGCTCTTCTACCATCCAAGGCCATGTGGAAGAATCTCTTGATATAAACCTAGCTACTCAATTGAAACTAGGAAATGATGTGTTGGGAAGGGGGAGCTCGACTCTGGATCTTCCTAGCATTGGTTTGTTTATTGGTATGGTAGTGAGCATCCTATAACCTAAAACTATGGCCCTTAATAGGTCTTGAGACGGTTGGTTGACCACCTAAGGTGAGAGGTCGATAAAGAGACATGATGCCTCACTGATCTAGCCCCTGAAGTATCAAGGGTCTATGCTTGACCCATGTTGCCTCGATTGGACAAAACAATCAAGAAGTAGGAGGTGATACTCCTAAGAGCCTCCAATCAAGATAGAACCTACACAAAGACTAAGATCTATGTCCAATCACTTCTCTCATGAAGAGAGCAAGGCATCATTGGTCGAGGTAATAGAAGAAAGTGGAGAAGGAGTCTCCTGAATCCTAAAATAGGCAGTAATAGTGGCCTTTGATCTCATAGTAGACGGGGCACCAAATAATGAGATGCACCTCCATCTTTGGCTCCTATAAATGGGAAAGTTGGAAAAACATGTATGACCACAAAATGTGGTGGTCAACCTCAATCCATAGTATGTGAGATCCCACTCCCTACTGAACCAAGGGTGTCATATGTGTGTGCATCCAGTTTCTACACATGTAAGGAGATCAAACAATAAAGCATCCCTCATCTCTATGAAGTGCTCTAGGTAGAGAGATATATTTGGGCCAAGACCCTCATAAGGTGTAACCCAAGTGACCTAAATGTATTGTTTGTAGATGTCCTCTCTAATAGTCTTGTTCAAATATTACTTAGATGACAGGATGTGGCCTAGAGAGTCTAACGAGTAACTATAAGGGGGAATAAGGTCTAGAGATATATCCACAAATTGGAGGAGTCAAGAAGCCTTTGAGAACCAACCAAAAGCATGCTTGGAGGAGGGAAACTAAGGCAATTTTCTTGGAAGAGAAGAGAGTTAGGTAGGGATACCAATCCCTCCCCAAGCATGAATCCACAAAGGTCCATTTGTGAATAAAGGAGACCAAATAGAGGATGACCTCAAGGTGAAAAGGATGGGCATCAAACTCCACACGAACACTGGGATAGGGAACTGTCTACTTACAGTGGATGATTCCAATAGGAAGGACAATCTATATTCTCTCAGTGTTGGTCCACCAGTCTACATCAAACTTGGTCCCCGGATCTACAAACCATAGAGGTCTCTGGGTCTGATGATCATATCCAAGAGGTGCATACTGTATGATATGTACTAGAAATAGTTTGGGAAGAAATGTCTCTCAAGAAGGGAAATGAAGCAATATTGCTTGATTAGCCATGGTTGGAAGGGACGACACATGTTAAAACATGGCCTCGTGAACTAGACCCCCAAGTAAGTGCAGGCCAGAGTGATATCTATCTCTTCCCCCATAGAAATGGATGTTGGAGAGAACACTCTTCGACGAGTTGAATATCATAACCTCTTCAAGTGTTGAAAATCATAACCCTAGTTTTACCCAAGTTGACCACTAGCTGTCAAAGATCACAAAAGTTGTGAAGGGAATCAATCTATCTTTGTAAGCCCATAGGAGAGGAGACCAAAAGAATCAAGTCATTAGAGAAGAGGAGCTAATATATCAACACCTAGTGTAGAAGACAACCATCATCATCATTAATATGCTCACAAAGAAAAGACTCCAACTTGTCGACGTAGATCCCAAAGAGAGTGGGAAAGAGGGGGCATCCCTACTTGACCTTAATGGTGCTCCACATGAAATTGGAAATTTTGTGTGTTGTATAGAGATGATCAAGGATCGACTTGTCAAGTCTAATGATGGAAACCATGAGGGTCTATGAGATGCCAATGCCGCGAAGGCACTAAAACAAAGTCTCTCTTGGTACCATGTCAAACGCATTTTGAAAGCCTGGGACATAACAAAAGACTTTTGAAGAGCGATGAAGATACTCCTAAATAATAACCCTGAGTGTGAATGTGTGTTCAATGGTCCAGTACTCCAAGCGAAATCCTACTTGACCCTTGGCTCAAAGTTGCTCACTCTCAAGCTCATCAAAAATCTATGTTGCACAGGGACCCGTTCTCGCCTTCGAAACCAACATTCCCAACGATCCAACATTCCAGGCACTTTGATACTCCTCAAAAACTTCTCGAAATGAGTGAGAATTGCATGGAGGGCTCGAGAACTTTCTATCCATACCCAATTCATTCAATGCCAAATTTAGGGACTTTGCAAGATTTTTTAAGGAATTCCTAGCCATCTTTGCACTAAACCCTTTTCAATTATGTTAAAAAAATAGGAAAAGAATAATGGTTACTTCTCAATTTAAATAATGATTTGGAACATATTAGCATATCTAGGTTTGACTTATTTTAGTTCTAATGGTGTTCTTGTTCAAAGATGTACTTGTTACAATGGATTCTATGAAGTGTATCCAATGGCTTGGAAAGACTACAAAGCATAATGGAATCTCTACTAAAAGAACAAGGCCAAGTAGATGAAATGAGAAAATTTTCCTCCCATCTATGAAACATGGATTTGGTTTAATGAAGCAATTTTTTCTTAAGATAATTTTGAACTTAACAAAATATTGAGATCTGACCAGTTGCAAAATCACACTAAAAATGATGTTATCTCACCTAAAGTTATGAGTCTTGTAAAGGGATTGGAATTTCCTACTACAACAAAGATAATTAAACATTCTTCCACCAGAAAGAATGTTAGTAAATAAGATCATATAAATAGTGAGAATAAAGAAGATCATGCCGAGACAAATGGGTGAAAATAAAGCATCTCATTTAGTACAAGAAATAAGAAAATAACTAAGAATATCATATATGGTCACAACACCACAAATGACCTTGGTAAAATTAACGCTTATCATGAAAGACTTCTTGCAACATTCAATGCTACAATGATTAGAACACGTGAAAATGATAGTAGTAACATAACTAATAGATCTAATCTATAAGAGAATCACCAAACACTAAAGAAATGGAAGATACATGAGAACCTAAAAAATAAATTATATGGTACTAGAAGTGGAAAACATTGTCGTGCTTGGGATAAGGATCGGGAGATTGAATTCTAGAAAGGCAGGTTCGATAAAGTAAAACAACTTAAGAAATAGTAAAATTGATATTTATGCAGTATACTAGTTCTATTTCACCATTCATGTTTTTTCGTGAATTCTAAATAAATATATTGTTGTCCCCCACTTGTTGTCCTAGATAGTGTTAGGAAAAGTCAATAATTTGCTCTCAACACTACAAGAATGATTTTTAATCTGACTTTTATGACTTATCTTAATGAAATATTCAGATCTAAATCAAATTTAAATGCCCCTTTTAATTTTTTATGGTAGCAATACTCACTTAGTTGCTAGCAATGAGCCAAGGATTGTCCATGAATCAAGGAAAAGGAGGATGGAACATGTTGAAAAAGAGAGACCTCAAAACCTCCAATTGTAGGTAAAGATAGTAGATTGGTGAGAATGCTCAACGATCAACGACCCAACCATAAAATCGAGGACAATTCAGTCAAGTCGGCCCAAAAACTAAAAATAGGGACATAACTACTATAAATACAGGATGGATTTTTGCATTTTTAGTGTATCCAAGCTTTTGTTCTCTTAGCACAAGTTTAGTAGAAAAGGAACTGGGAGGATAATAAGCTCTTGTGAAGGATATATTCTAGTCTTATTGTGATGTTTTAATCATTGCTATGGGTTCACTATAATATGGAAGGTTGATTCTTTGCACATGGTTCTATGTGGTTGTTGGGGTTTATGTGTGGAACGATGTGGACCTAGGATCTCTATGTGGACCTAGTTTGATGATGATGATGCATCAATGATAGTGACAAAGACAGTGATAGTGACAGTCTATGTGGAACTAGTTTGATGATAATGATGTATCAATGATAGTGACAGAGACAATGTCGGTGACGAACAATGACAATGACATGTTGATATATATATATATATATATAAGGTTGGAAGTAAGGGGAAAGGAAAGGGGGTTGGAGACTCCTTCTAGTTGGAGCTGGAGAATCTAGGGAGTTGTAGATTCTTTAAGGTTGAAGCCTTTAAACTAGGGGGTTGAATCCTCCTTCCAGTTGGAGCTGGAGAATCTTGGAAGTTGTAGCTTCCTATGAATGTAATCTTGTTATTATATAAGAAAAACAATCCATGGATTTCTACGTAAATCTGTTGTGTACTGTGTATTTCTTCTTTTGCTCTTTATTGTATATTGGATGCATTTATTTGATTGAAAAGTTAAAAATTTTAAAAGTATTCAATTGTACTTGATATTGATTCACCCCCCCTCTCACTATCAACAACTTCTTGAGAATGTTTTAAGACCAATTAGCTCATGGGGTAGCTCAGGGGTTTCCATTATTTTAGATGGATGGAGTGATACAAAAGCACAATGCATTGATCAATGTCATTACGTCATCACAAAAGGAGCAATGTTTTTGAGCGCAAACGATTGTTTGGGTGAGGTAAAAGATAGAAATTCATAGCTAAAATTTTAATTGTTGCTACTGACCAAGAAAGCCAAAAAAATGTGGTGCAAGCTATCATGGATAATGAACCTATTTCGAGCTTAATTGTTGAGGGTGGATCTAATCATATTTTTTGGACTCCTTGCATTGTCCATAATTTAAATATGATTTTAGAAGAGATTGAGGGTAAAACTACATGGATTAAGGAGGTCACAATGCAAGTTAGGGAGATCATAAAACTCACCACCAACCACCACCAGTCTTAAGCAATATATTGAGAATAGTCCAAATCGGAGTTGCTCAAAGTTGTTAAGACAATATATGCCTCTAACTTCATCATGTTGCACCACCTTGTGAAGTCAAATCTACATTCATGAGTAGGGTGGTGGGTGTGACTTGGGATGAGTAGAGACAAGCAGATTTAGAGAGGGAAAGTAGGGTGTGGAGGGTGTTGATTGATGAGGATTGGTGGAACATGATAGATATATTGTTCAAGTTCACATTATCTACATTTGAACAAAATAGATTCCTTGCTCAAGTTCACATTACTTGCATTTGAGCTTCTCCAAAATGCAAACACAAAAATCCCTTTCCTAGGAGAGATTTATGATGACATGGATAACATGGTTGAGAAAGCCGTGGAAATTATTACACAAGAGGATCCCACTCTTTTTTTTGTTGATTTTGGCTTTTTAGAGCGTGTGAGGTCCATCATTGTTGCAAGATGGAATGGTTTTAACACCCCATTGCACACTTTGGCACATGATCTAAATCCAAAATTTTATGATGAAGAACTCATTGCTCAAAAAAATGGGAAGAGGAAGGCCCTGCCTACATAAGGACAAGGAGGTGGCCAATGGAATAAATAAAACCTTCTAGAGGTTGTTTTCGACATATATACAAACTGAAGTGAGGAAAGAATTTTCTTGTTTTGTTGATGGATTAGAGGATTTTGCAAATAGAGCATCTTTGGATGAGAGGAGGAACATGAACCCAATTAAATGGTGGACTTTGTTAAATTTAGAGCTGTTATTAAGTTCTTTTCAAATTACTAGACAATAATAGCATAAGAAGGATCACTAAGAGAAACACAATCACAATGTACACAACATTTTATCTCGGGAAACCCTCATGGAGGAGAAAACCCAATAAAAACTTCCTTAATATAGATTGACAATACAATGCCAAGATAAAAGACCAAACACTAGAAAATATCCAAGACTGAGCAATGCGCCTCTCTCTTCTCCTTCTTCTAAATGCAACTTCCTTCAAAACTTGCGCACTAGATGAGTTACTTGAGTGAGTGTAAGAATGAGGAGCTATCCTCTCTTATTTATACTAGCTGAGGAGTGCTAGGGTTGTGTCTCTTCCCCATGCTGGGCCGACTTCTTCAACTAGTGGCTAAAACCACTTTAATTATCCCTAGGGGCCAACTTCTCAATTATCACCATATAAACATGGTTTGACCAATCCACAAAAAGGGATTTTTTCTTATACAAAGCCCGACATGATCAATCCACAAAAGGGAATTGATCTATATAATAATAATAAATTATATTTAGAATATTCTTCGCAGTTACAATATTTCAACACTGCCCCTTAACAAGAAGGGTATTCTATAATACACCATCATCATGAGAGAAAGAGGGCAAGAACATCATCAACATCTGGAACACTGACTGACACATCTATAAATCATCGAAATTTTTTCTCATCATCAATGACATCATCGTTCACAGCATGGAGTTGGAATAGTATCATCATCATTCACAACATGGAGTTGTAATAGTATAATCATCATCATTCACAACATGGAGCTGGAATAACATCATCATCATCATTCACAACATGGAGCTGGAATAGCAACATCATCATCATCTTCGTCAGCATGAAGCTGAAATATCAACATCAATAACATGAAACTAGAACAACAATCTGACCAACATGAGGCTAGTACATCATCACCAACAACAACACGAGGCTGATACAACATCATCATTAGCAACACAAGGCTAATACAACATAATCAAAAACAACACGAGGTTGAGATAACAACATCATCAACATGAGGCTGAGATAACAACATCATCAACACAAGGCTAAGATAACAACATCATCATCATAGGGAAATAGAATGAGGCAGGTGCAACAACAACATTTTGTGGTACTCTGATAAACCGTCCTTACCGGACCTTTGGGATCTACCCAGGAATCATAAGATTCCCTAGGATATAAAATCCTAACAAAGCTACCACATGGTACTTTGACAGACTGTCCTTACCAAACCTTCGAGATTTGCCCAGAAATCAAAATATTCCCTAGGATATAAAATCCTAATGAAGCTACCACTACCGACCACAACTGGCATATACTCTGACAGACCATCCTTACCAGACCTTCGTGATTTGTCTAGGGATGATCAATCCCCTAGGATATAAAATCCTAACGGAGCTACCCGTTGTTGGTCAGGATACCATAGTATCATCAACATCACTCCCCCTTTCGAGGGAGGTCCTTTCAGAATTCACCAAGCTTGTCTTGAAAGTATTCAAACTTTACATGAGACATAGGCTTGATCAACACATTTGCATCCTGCTCATCTGTGCCAACATATTTGAGCTTTACAACTCCCCTTTGCACCATATCACGAATGTAGTGATACCTGATTTCTATGTGCTTCGACTTATCATCGAACACAAGGTTCTTCATCATCTTTATGTAACTTAGGTTATCACATAGAATCACGGTTGCTTCTATCTCCAGATCAAACAAACCTGTCAACATCTTCCGAAGCCATATGGCTTCACAACTTGCGGAACATGTTGCAATGTATTCTACTTCTGCCATGATGAGAGCAATAATGGATTGCTTCCTTCTCTGCCATGAAGTCATGGCTGATCCTAGACTGAAACAACATCCTGAAGTTCTATTTCTATCAGAAAAACTTCCAACCCAATCTGAATCAGTATAACCAATCAATCTGACACTAGTACATATTGTAAAAATTCCGACATTTCATTTGCGGCGTTATGGACAAAATTGTCCATATTGTTGCAATATAGAAGAAATTAAAAAAAAAAAAATCATATTGCCCGATAACGTCGGTCTTGCCACGTTGACGTATCTCTTGCCACGTTGACGTCTCTCTTGCCATGTTAACGTCTCTCTTGCCACGTTTTCCACCGGAACATCTCTCTTACCACGTTTGTGACATAGATGTCGTTCTTGCCACATTTGTGAAGATTTATGTCACAATTGCGATGTTTTGGAAACTAGGTTTTCCTCTCCAACGATCACCTTAGTATGTTGACCAAGTCAAAATACTAATAGTCACTTAGGTTTTTTTCACGTCAGAATTGAGACATTACAAAATCTATAAATATGTTGCATTTGACGGATGTTGCAACAAGTTTGCTATAATAACGACGCTTTGGGGTCATGGTAGTTAGTGGTTAGAATGTTTTAGGGTGTGATTTCCATGTCATGAGTTATAGGGGTAAATGATTATAGTGTGTAAAGGGTTAGAATCTATTTGGGACCATCATGAAAATTTCAGTGTTGGAGCATTGAGTACTTGAGGGGTTGGATGCCAAGTGAGTAGTAAAATGGTATCATGAGAAAAGCTTCCTTAAGCCTTAATGGAAACTAGTGTGCTAGTTGTAGGTTTAGAACAAGTGTAGGTTATTAAGATGGTCAATATGAGTCAACCACATTAAATATGGT
>ML839878.1:42629-58225 GCA_009831015.1 Picea engelmannii | reverse complement strand
GGACTACATCATACAAATATGTGCTTAAGAAACTAGACGTTTTGCCAAGTGTGGTTGTGGGTGGGTTGGCATGGTACTTCTTTTCAATGGATCAAACCCCCTAAGTCTAGGAACAACCCTATCTGAGTCATGTGAATGAAATGAAATGGATGGGGGAAGTACTCAATGGGCATGGGGTTCATGATATGAAAGGGTCCATAATATCTCATTTATGGGTGCCTTTGTGGAGGGTGTGCCACACCTTCGTCCATAATGCATTTTTTCCAAGCTGATCAATTGCCTTTTATCTTTCTTTCTTTGTATTTTATTTCAATATAGCATAGGGCGAGTGGGAGGCCACTGCCCTGGCGTGGTGACGAGATATCGACGGTGTCACCCACAAGTACTTTCACGGAAATGAGAAGGCTAGCTCGTGATGAGGACCCCTTTCCCTCATCCATGCAACTGAGAGCCATTACCCTGGTGTGATGGCAAGAAAAGGTAATTTCATACCGTTAGATACCCATGGACGTGATAGGTTGGCTCGTGATGAGACCCCTTATCATCAACTGATCCTTTAAGCATTTTTATTTATTCTTTTCATGGGGTCCTTATTTTCTTGCAGAGAAGCTTTTCATTTCTTTCTCGGGATCCCTTGGGCCAAGCTTATGGAAGGCTCTTTCATTAGGATTTTATCTTTTTCCATCTAACTCCCCTCTGGGCCTTTAGCCCTTTCTTCCCATGAAACGAGGAATGGTCCCTTCTAGGTTCAGTCAACCCCAAAATCCCAAGAGATGATGTCACGAGGGGGAATAATGATGGAAAGTGGTAAGTATGGTTGGGAGTGGCACGATGAATCGTCAAAGGAAGCTCCCAGAAACAACCCCATCCTAAGGGTGACCATCTACTTGAGTGCCCCAATCCAACCACCATCATTTAAATAAGTTAAATCGCATAGTTTCCAAAGCAGATGTCTCCTAATAAAAAATAACCTTTGATATACAAGCTAGAATGCCTCAAATATTAAAATGATACCCACCATCATACCTTACTTGTATTGCATGGAGAAAGACCCAAGTGACTTGTGGTGGCAAGTTGGTGTGGATGATGACCAAGTATTGGGTCATTGTGGTGGCGATGTGGGTGTCTAGTTGTGAAAAAGGATATTGTTGGTCATGTGGTCTCTCGGCACTCCATATCTGCAACATGAGGGCTTCAAGACATAATCTCCTTAGTTATCCACAAAATGGGAATAACACGTACATTGTATTTATGTATTGGTGATACCGACTCTTCTATCTCTTTAGCTTGTACAGGAGTGGATACAAAACTGTGGCATCATAGGCTTGGACACATGAGTGAGAAGGGGATGCAGATACTTCACACAAGAAATTTGTTGCCATATCTTAAACAAATTGATTTGGATTTCTGTGAGCACTGTGTTTATGGAAAAAAGAAGAGAGTTAGATTTCTCAGAGTCAGAAAAGAAAAGAAGAGTGAAAGGTTAGAGCTTGTGCATACATATGTATGGGGACCAACTCAAGTATCATCTCTTGGTGGCTCTCGTTATTATGTTACTTTTATTGATGACGCAACTAGAAAAACTTGGGTTTATTGCATTTGACAAAAATCTGATGTTTTTGAAACTTTTAAGAAATGGAAAGCTTTGGTTGAGAATGAGACAGGAAAAAGGTTGAAGTGTCTCATATCAAACAATGGAGGTGAATATTGTAGCAAGGAGTTTGATGATTACTATTCATACCATGGGATTCGTAGAGAGAAAACAGTTCCAGGAACACCACAGGAAAATGGAGTGTGAGAAAGGATGAACAAGACAATCATGGAGCGTGCAAGGAGTATAAGATTGCATGCTGGTTTGCCCTTATAGTTCTGGGTAGATGTTGTAGATATTGTTGTTTACTTGATAAACAAAGGACCTTCAAGCTCTTTGGATGGTGGAATTCCAGAGGAGGAATGGACAGGTAAAAAGGTAAACTATTCATTTTTGAAGACTTTTGGTTGTGAAGCATTTGTCCATATTGATAAAGAAAATAAAACAAAGCTTGAGACAAAATCCAATAAGTGTACCTTTATTGGATACATTGTTAATGATTTTGGTTATCGCTTATGGGATTATGAAAATCACAAAATCATTAGTAGTAGAGATGTCATATTCAATGAGAAGGCCATGTACAGAGATCAGTTGCAGGTAAAGAAACAGGAAAAAGAAAAACCAGAATACACAGTGCTTGATGAGATCACTGAAAAAGAAATACCAAAGGTACCAGAAAATCAAAATGTACAATAACAGGAGTAACATGTACCTCAAACTCCTGCAAGTGTTGTTAGAAGATCTATTAGGTTAAGTGGACCCCCTGAACAATACTCTCCTTCATTATATTATTTATTGTTGACTGATTATGGTGAACCTGAATGTTATGAAGAGGCAATGCATGTAGACACTAAAAATAAGTGGGAGCAAGGCATGAAAGAGGAAATTAATTCCTTAGTAAATAACCAGACTTGGGACTTGGTTCAGTTGCTTGTAGGAAAAAGAGAATTGCAGAATAAATGGGTTTACAGGTTGAAGGAAGAAGATGGAGGAAAAAAACGGTACAAGGCTAGACTTGTTGTAAATGTGTTTGCACAAAAGAAAGGTATAGATTTTGATGAAATATTTTCTCCTGTTGTTAAAATGACTTCAATTAGGACTATTTTAAGTCTTGTGACAATAAAATATTTGCATTTTGAACAGTTAGATGTAAAACAACTTTTCTCCATGGGGATTTGGAGGAAGAGATTTATATGCAGCAACCACAAGGGTATGAGGTCAAAGGAAAGGAAAATTTGGTATGCAGGTTGAAGATGAGATTGTATGGCCTAAAACAAGCTCCAAGGCAGTGCTATTTGAAGTTTGACAGGTTTATGACAAAACAAGGTTATAGTAGATGTCATTCTGATCATTGTGTTTATTTTAAAAGGCTAGAAAATGGAAGCTATATTATCTTGCTATTGTATGTAGATGACATGCTTGTTGCAGGGTCTAATATGAAGGATATAAATGCGCTCAAGAGGAAATTAGCTAATTCATTTGCGATGAAGGGTTTGGGTGCTACAAAGAAAATCCTTGGTATGAGAATAACAATAGATAGGAAAAATTGCAAATTGACATTCTCTCAGGGTGAGTACATAGAGAAGGTGTTGGAGAGGTTTAGAATACATAATACAAAACCAGTTAGTACACCTTTGGCCAACCATTTCAAATTAACTAAGGAAATGTGTCCCAAGACACAGGAGGAGATAAAATACATGTCCAGGGTCCCTTATTCATCAACAATTGACAACTTGATGTATGTGATGGTTTGCACAAGACTAGATATTGCACATGCAGTGGGAGTTGTGAGTAGGTATATGAACAATCTAGGTAAAGAACATTGGGAGGCAATAAAGTGGATTCTCAGGTATTTGAGAGGTACTGCTATTCATGCATTATGTTTTGGAGTTTCAGACACTGTTCTACATGGATATGTTGATTAAGATATGGAAGGCGATAAATATAGGAGGAGGAACACCACATAGTATATTTTTACTGTCGGTGGAACAACAGTAAATTGGATTGCAAAACTACAAAAGGTTGTTGCACTTTCAACAACAAAAGAAGAGTATGTTGTTGCTACATAGGCTAGTAAAGAAATGATTTGGTTACATATGTTTATGGAGCAATTGGGAAAGAAGCAGGAGAATGGCAGGTTGTATTGTGACAGTGAGAGTGCCATTCATCTTGCAAATACCTCATCCTTGCATTCAAATACTAAGCATATACAACTCAGGTACCATTTCATATGATATTTCTTGGAAGGTGAACAATTGAAGTTAGAAAAGATACATACTAGCCAGAATCCCGCAGACATGTTAAGGGGAGAAACTAAATTCCTGCTCAGTTTCAGTTGGTCTTCAAACATGAAAATGAAGATGAGAAATTTTTCAGGTCCAAGGTGGAGTATAGTGCAACATGTATAGCAACAATGGAGTTGTTGTGATCAATCTTCAAGTGGGAGATTGTTGTTTGTGGAGCCTGATTATCTTTTTGATTCATAGGTCTTTGTTTTCAGCTGTGTTTATACCCCATGAAGATTATACACCCCATAACACAGAGGGGGGTGGGGGGGTTTCAGGGGGGGATTCCCCCCCTTGCGGGGTCCGGGGGCCAGCCGGGGTTTGGGGACGGAGCCCCCCAAGGAAAAATTGCCTTGTAAATGTATATTGTAATTTCATAGTCAATCTTGACTGTTTATCATTAAGTCACAGATCTGATGGTAGAGATTATGTTAGGGTTTTTTTCCCTAGAAGACAACTCTCTTTTATGAGGGAATTGTATTGTAGATGTGTATTATTGTGATTATTGTATTATGAGAGAGGAGACTGTGAGAGAAACACAAGGAAGATACAACGAGTGTGTTGTAGGTTGTATCCTTTCATTTGATGGATAGTAAAAAGGAAGGACCTGGCAATTTCTCTGGCGGACGTAGCCCACACTGGGTGAACCATGTATATCCATGTCTCTATTGTATTGTGTATCTTATGTGTTTTATTTCCACATTTATCTTATTTTATTTCTCCGCAATCCTGTTTTTCTAACACCTTTAAAACTTGTTCTTGCTACAAAATGGAAATTCAACCCCTCTTCACTTGGATCTGCCCAAATGGAAGTTATGGCTTTTCCAAGACTCGGGTTTACTACCAAATGAAAGATAAGACTTGGATATGCTACCCAATGGAAGATACAACCCTTAACAACAGTAAAAATGCAGCCACTGACTAACTTGGCCTTGGTATATCCCCTCAGGCTAGCAAAATCTCCAACTATAATACCACTATAATATTCCTAGATAACTAGGTTGGGATGTTATGTATTTATGTGTGATAAGTGTTCTTTATGCTCTAAACTGGTTGACAATATTTTACAAACAGTTTGCATGTATTCTACTAATATTCATTTCATCAAACATATTGCATGGAATGCAAATACAATGGAAATAGAGGAGACAATATGTAGTATTTTATTATGAATGGAATATGGAACAAAACAAGAATAAGTCTCTAATGGTTGTTATAGCAGCTGCAACACATCAATGAAAACACACAATATCAAGCCAAAAACATGGAATCATGCCATAACCTCTTCAATCGATGATATCAAACCCTCCAAGTGCCACAACCTCTCCAAGCAAATCACTACCACCCAAAACTGAAGTTAGATCACAAGATGAATCTCCAATGAATATCATGGATGGATCCTCCTCCTTGTTTAGCTAGGGTGGATATTGCACCACCAAAACTAAACTACAATGGAAGGGTTTTTCCAAAACCCTAATGAAAACCTTGGCTTCAAGAGCACTCCAAAGAGACCAATCCAAAACAAAATGCCAAAGTGAAGCACTACCCCTCCTTTTATTCTTCCTACATGCCCTTCTAGAACTTTCCCTTTTTGACTAAATCAACATGACCCTGATTGCCCTTTTTAATTTTCACTTAGAGATTAAAGTTACTTTTACTAATGTCTAACTGATAGTTAATCTAAAATTTACTTTATTACCTTTTTACTTAATTTTACTTTAGAAATATAACATCTCCTAGCTAGGTGACATTAAATAAACCCCTTGAATCCACTTTCTTCACTGACAAGCCTCATAAGTCATCTCCAACTGCAGAACAACGGAACACAAAAATGGGGACACAACATCGGTTGCCTTATTTCTCGAACCAATCTCCTTAAGACTGGAGCATGAGGTTCTTCTTTTTCTAATTCATTTTCTTTTGTTCAGTCAAATTCTTCATCCTCCAACTCAAACTCTATTATCTCTAGTTATTTTTCCTTTGGTAAGACTTCTTATTTCAGAACATCTACATCCTCTCTAAAAACAACATCATAACTGTAAACAATATTCTTAGTTACTGGGTTCTAAACTTTATAACCTTTTATACCAACTCTATAACCAATAAAGACACATTTTTCAATTTTATTTTCCATCTTACTCCTATTTTCCTAATCATCACAACCAACAACTCTAAGATGTTTAAGAGAGGATTTTTTTACCGGTCCATGACTAAGAGTTTTGTTAACCAACGTTGATGAGGGTGATCAATTTACCACGTAACACACAATATCCACTACCTCTGCCCATAATTCATGTCCTAACTCGACACTATTGAACATGCTCCTTACCTTTTCCATCAACATCTTATTCATTCTTTCTACAACCCCATTCTGTTAAGGTGTGTATGGAGTATTCTTTCTTTTTTATATTCCACACTTCTTATAGAATTACTCGAATTTATTTCCACATAACTCTCCACCATTATCTGTCCTCGACACCTTTATTTTCTTCTCTATATGAATCTCTACAAGAGCCTCAAACTCTTTAAATTTATCAAATACCTGAGATTTCTTTCTAAGGAAATAAATCGATGTTTTCCTTGAGAAATCATCCATGAATGAAATATAATACACAAAATTACCTAATGATGGAACATGCATATGTCCAAACACATCACCGTGTATCAACTCTAAGATTCCATTTACACTTGTAGTACCAGACGAGAATATTACACTGTTATGTTTACCATCTATGCAATGTTCACAGAAATCAAAATCTAGTGTGTAATCAGACATACTTTCAACCACACCTTTACCATGTAATGCTTAAAGGACCTGTTATCACACAAGTTGTATGTTGGGAAAAACTCGACCCAACCACCAAAATGGCAACAACTAAGGGACACTATGCCCAATGTCACCTTGATATAGGTCCCACACTTCGAGGGTGACTAGGTCACTCTAGGGAGGTGATCCCGGTGACCCTCGGGGTTTAAGGTTGCCAAGTCTTTGGATGCCTGCAAAGGGTATTTGTACCTGCCCGAGACACAAGAAAATCCACACTTGCATATAGTAATTTTAGGTGGAAAAGAAAGTTAATCTTGTTGTCTGTAATTGTGGAAATAATAAATGATATATATCGACACATAAAATATAATAAGGTCTGTAGTATAAGTGCTAAAATTCCAATCGAATAAGCATGAGACAAGCTAGTAAAAACTAGTTTAGCTCAACAATGATAGAACAAAACTTTAGCACCAAAAACAAGGTTTTGATAAAAAGCTATCTGCGGTGATATTTATCAAACTTATGGCTGTAACAAACTCGTTATTAAAGCAAGATATTTAACCACTAAAACTTGCTCAAAACTTGCCAAAAGATCCATTGTACTTAGTAGATTATGTGCACAGATTTTAGGAAATTTTCAATGGTTAAATTAGGAGTTATTGAAGAGTTTGGTTAGGGTTTTCTACAACTCTAATGGTTGTAGGTTAAATTTGTAACAACAACAAGAAATACTTGGAGAAATGAAACTCCCTAGTGGCTCAAGCAAGCATTTATAACATAGATTTGATTCCACTAGGAACAACTTCAAAATAACAAAATTTCACGTTTCCCAAAGCAACAATTTTATATCTCCAATGCAACAAGTGATGACTAGTGCCTTTAATAATTAGGTTAATGGAGTCAAGAAAATAAAGAGCTAAAGGTACTACCTTATTGGGAGTGTAAATCCTCTTACTCCCCAAGGCAAGTATCCCTAGCTGGGGTTTAGGCTAAGAGGGTGTATGCACTTATACTTCTCTTAGCAAACCCTTGTTAAACCAATAAAATTTAAGCATAAATTGATGGAGGCTAAGGTGGGGGTGTATGCGCTTATACTTCCCTCCTAGCTCTAGCAAAATAACCTTGTCTTGAAACAAAATGATAATACAATGCAAAATAGCCTTACCAATTCAAGGAAAATGCTAAGATAAACCACCACAATAGCAAAGAAGAGCCTTCCAAGGCTAGCACATAACTTCCATCAACCAAATAACCAAGAAATTAGTCATACGCAAGAGCAAAAGAGAGAAAGAGCTAAAGATAGAGAAAATTTCAGTCCAAGTACCTCTCTAAGATGGGAGAGTTATGTTATGAAATGTGATCTTATGATCTCTATTTATACAAAATGTCTCCAAAATAGTTTGTCCACATAATTTTAGGGTAAACCACAAGACTAGGGGTCAACAACCCTAATCTTGCACCTTTTACAAAATAATACTAAACAATTCATTCTAATTTTTACTTTTTGCACAAATGAAAACCCTACGAGTGACGTCACCCCTTAACGAGGGATGTTTTGGCACTTTTAGGTCAAACATTGAGTTCAAGATGGTAGGGTTGGGCCTCCAAAGGCCACGTGTCTCCAATCCAACCCTCTATTCCATGATCCAAGATTTCCTTCCTTGAAAACGTGACATTTGTAGCTACCATCACCTCAAGTCCCTCAAGCATGACATCATGTCTCCAAACGATGATGTTTTGCCTCTCCTAGGCAAAACATTTAGCATGTGAGGGCTATGTCATGTCTCTCAAGTCATATTCTAGGCCTCAAAAGGTACATCTCTCTCATCTGGCATGCGGGCCCTTGGCATCCAACCTATGGGCTTCAAGCCCCATGGAAGCCCAAGCTAGGCTTGTTCCTCCAAAACTGTCCACCAACTGGGTCCCGCAAAGACAAAAAGGCATGCCCTCCAAGGATCTCAAGTCAAAGTATCATGATGAGTAAATCAAATCAATAAATGAGCCACCTAAGCACATGCATCAAATATTGCCCTGTCAAACAAGTAAGTTCTCAAAGACATTATGCGACTTTCCAAGCCTAGATATGGGAGGGTTGACGAGGTGTCCTATTAGGTGGATCTTCCCTAGGTCAAGGAGTGTTTACCAAGTGATTCCCTCTCTAAGCCATGTAAAGTGGATAAAGTGGTTAAGGATAAAGACTCAATGGGCATGGGGTTCATGACATATAAGGGGTTGTAGTGTCTCATTCATGGGTGTCGTTGTAGAGGGTGTGTGGCAACTTTGTTTGTAATGCAATTTTTCCAAGCCCATCATTTTGCCATTATTTGTTTCTTTCATGTTTTAAGGGTGATTTGAAGACCACCATCCTGGCGTGGTGTCTAGATAATGACAGTGTCATTCACAAATACCTTTGCAGAAATGGGAAGGTTGGCTCGTGATGATACCCCCTTTCTCTTAGCTGTGCAACTGAGAGCCACTACCCTGGCTTGGTGGCCAGATGATGGTAATGTCATACCGCTAGATACCCATGATTATGATAGGTCGGATCGTGATGAGACCTCCTATCCTCCAACGAACCCTCTAATCATTCTATCTTTTATTCTTGTGGGTCCCCCTTTTCTTATAGATAAGTGTTTCATTGCTTTCTTGGGGATCCCCGTGTGAAGCATCTGGAAGGTTTATATATAGGATTTTATATTTTACCCAAAAAAAATTCCTTTGGGCCTTCAGCCCCTTCTTCTCATAAAATGAGGTACAACCCCTTTTTGGGTCAATACACCCTAAAATCCCAAGAGATAAGGAAATGGGGGGATTAAATGATGAAAAGTGGTACATATGGTTGGGAACGATATGATGGCTCTTCGAGGGATTCCCTAGTAGCAAACCCATTCCCAAGGAAGACCACTTACTAGGGAACAATGTCAACCACCAAGGTGAAATAGGACAAAAGGCATATTGTCCAAGCATATGTCATGAAATATAAAGTAGTCTAAGATACAACATACTCAAATGCCTCAAATATTGAAATGACACTCACCATAATACCTGACTTGTACCTCATGGAGCAAGGTCTAGTGCGTCTCCTAAGTGAACTAGTGTGGTGGATGCGATATGAAAATCTATGATCTTTGTGGTGGTGAGAAGGGTCTCCATTTGTGCAAGTGGACACTGCTGGTCATGTAGTCTCTCAACACTCTATATGTTCAACCTGAGGGCCTCAAGACATAATATCCTTAGTTATCCCTCAAAATGGGGATAATATATGGCTCTTACTTGGGGACATGTTCTCACCATAGAGTTCATGAGAACCGCAACATCTCCTGGTAGACCCGTGCCTGCCAAAACTTAGACAAAGACATTAGAGCATCTAGGGTGGTGCTATCACCCTTTATCCACATAAAAATAAAAAATGAAAACTAATCTAGAAAACAAAAAATTTGACATTCTTTCAAAAAATTCTAAACTGAGCATGAAATCAATATGCAAGTAGAGAAAAATGAAATATGAAATGCATCTAAACTAATATGAGCAATCAAGATGCAAATGTAAGGAAAGAAAGATGGCCTACCTACTTACATGGGGCCTTGGGGCCCTGGAGGTTAGGTGATGGGTGATGTTAGGTGAAGTCATAGAATCGGTGCAACCAACTGATCATCTCATCAAAGTATCTCCCCATGTGCTTCATCATGTGATACAACAAAGCTAAATCAAACACATAATAGTCATGAGTATAAATACTCATATAATCAATCATGAAATAAAACTCATGGAGATAGGTGGGAGGGAGGAAATCCTGCTGGAAAGAATATCCGCAACTCTGATCATCGAAGGAATATTTCCTGAAGTGATAGCCACAAACTCGGTCAATCCATCTTTGAAGGGGGCTATCATATGTAGATGAAGGGTCGTATTCATGATCACTGCTTCCTAAAGACTGAGAAGATATGAGAGGTCCCAAGAAGACCTCATGATTTCTCTGAGAAGAGGAGATGGGATAAGGGACATGCTTGGGTCTAGAAAGAGAAAAGCATGCCCTCTTTATCTTCGAATCCCTGTAGAAATCCTCAATATGAAAGTACTTCCTCTTTTTAGGGTGAGCCTCTAGTCGCTCTGAGGTGGCCACGTCCTGGTATTCCTTCACAATTGAGGACAAAGGTGGTCGAGAGTCCTCAAACAAATCTATAATCATGTCATCATCAAGCTCCAAAGCGCATGAAAAGTATTCCTCTGAAGATGACAACTCAAACCCCTTTTCTTGAGGGCTACACTCAATGTCATAAATGGGGTCTCTATCGAAAATGAGACGAGCAAAATCCCACTTGTGTCTGCTAGTCTGTATGAAAATGTCTATATGCTCATCAACCACATCGAAGGGTTCTTTCATAAGACTATTAGTAATAGTGACCATCTCTTCGTCTTCATGTGTAGGAGGAGTAGAGGCATGGACATCTTCAACTGGATCTTCAAATTCTTCATCATGAGTCTTATCGCTTCTTCAACATCATGTAAAAGAGGAGAGCAAGGTTGGCCAAGCTCGCCTTCATCAAGCGGGAGCAAAGATAGCGATACCTCAACATGTTGCGCTTCATCATAATTCTTCTTTCTTCTCATGGAAATGCCCATCCATCACATCTTCACCATAAGAGGCTTGATCCTTAGTGCATACTTCTTTGCTCGTTTTTCTTCAAGAGGATCTATCATATCCAAGGTCATGGAATAAAGTATCATCAAGGTCTTCGAAAGGGTCACAACTTATCATGTTCTCTTCTTGATCACTTTCTTCATATGGCTGTTCTTTGAGCACTTCTTCATCAACAAGGGGATGAAACATCTCTCTCATGCGATTCATCATTGTTAGAATATAATGGATGTGATCGTTTTAGCATTGACAATATCACTATTGTCACCCAACCATAGGCCGAAGCCACACTCCGAGCACCTTAACCTTGACAGAGAATCATTCCGGAAGCAAACCCTAGGCTAGATAGCCAAACAAAGGGTAACACACCTTTCTCCAAGGATAGCGCACTAAACAAGAGTTGATCAGATAGTCCAAACCATAACCAAGAGACAGTCCAAGCCAAAACTGAAATCTGCTAGTTGCAGCAGCTGCAACGACAACTCTCATCCAAACTTGCGCACCAACTGGGCAACTGTAGTGCGCACAAGTGTTGCTTCTGCAGTTCTGAGAATGCATGCCAGAATGAAGACTGGCCTCCTGTATTTATAGTAATTATGGCTAACTACCTGAGCCGACTTCTCATTCCGGGTACCTATTTACTCAGTATATAATATATCTTCTGGCCGACTTCTTCTCTTGTAGGCTAATAACCTAATATAAATTATCCTCTTGAGCCGACTTGTCTTCTAGGGTTATTAGCCAACTCATTAGGGTTTCTTCTTGCTTCCCGGAATATTCTATTCTCGTCAGGTTTACACATGGAGGTAAATACCTCCCACATCTACCATAATATTAACACTCCCTCCTAGCTAGGGAGGTATTACAGATAATGGTCTTGAGCACAAACATACCATTCACCCGGTAGCATCAACATAGTCATATAGACTATCTCATGACTATATCATGAGCACCATCATCACCATCAGTGTCATCAGCTGCATCGTCTCTCGAAACCATACTCCATATGAGTAATTAGACATGATGTTGGATAAGTCACTCACACCACAGAGTGACACAAGAGCCATTCTTCTAATCTGGACATATGTCCTAGAAGAATAAATGTCCTGAACCATTTTCCGTCTGGGAAATCTCTGTCCATTGATCATCGATCTAGCTGATAATCATTTTCAACACTGTTGATAGTCTTCAAGGCAATCAGAACAATATCATTCAATAGAACACAACTATGTCTATCCATAGTAGTACACAACTACAATCCAATGGTACACTACCACACCAAGTAGCACATAGATACTTGATCAATGACATATAATCACAATTAGTGGAACACATCCACCATAGTAGCATACATCTACTGTCTAGAAACATACAGTCTCCATAGAAATCATCTGATATCAACCTGCACAGGAAACAATGTTATGATATAAACTGAATCATCATACTCACATCTGTGAGATCTGGAGGAGCATCTGCCCTTAGAAAATCAAACATCAATGATGAACTATCTGGACTATTCTTCTCAAGCAAGGAAGAATAACTGTCTTGATTTCTAAGCCTGGACCATTCCCCACCCTGGGCCATTCCTCCAACACTAAACAAAGTGTAACCAGGAGAGAATGAGTTTTCCCTAAGGAATGCTTGTCCCTAATTGTTGAACCTGAACCATTCCCCACCCTGGGCCATTCCTTCGACACTAAACAAAGTGCAACCTGGAGAGAATGAATCCGCCCTAAGGAATGACTGTTTGGACCATTTCCAAAGGAAATGACTGTCCTGCACCAACCTCCAAAACAAACCATTCCCCATGTTAACCACAATGGGAAATCACTTTCCGGCGAGGCGGGCCAGTCTTCTTGAGTAACCCTCAAGAAGAGAGACTGCCCTAGACCATTCCCCATGTTAACCACAATGGGAAATCGATGTCTATGGTACATCAACAATCCATCGAACCATTTTCATTACGAAAATGACCGTTCGATCTGGACCATTTTCCGAACTAGAAAATGCATGTCTGTCAGAAATCTCAAACCACTTTCCAAACCGGAAAGAATCTGCTCATCCTGGACCATTTTTTTTTTAACTGAAAAATGATTGTCCATCAATCAATAATACATCAGTGCTCCCTCCCAACCTGGGAGTCATCTCTTCCTTTTTCAATAAGGAAGTCATCTCCACGAGCTCTGGCTTGAGTACGCAAACTCTTTCATCTTGGACATAAGCTTTACCAAAATGTCTGCTTATCTGCTCATCTGTGGAGATATGTATTGGAGAACCACTTTCTCCTTTCTGGACTTCATCACAGATAATGTAATGCTTGATTTCAAATGTACTTCGGTCTGGAACACTAGTTTTCTTTGAAGGCTTCATGTAGCACTGATCAATAAAGTATATCATTGTTGGATTCCTCTTGGTTCCTGCTAGCTCACAACATCGTGGCAAGAATCAAACTAGAACATATCCATGTGGCACTTCTTCTGTCATCATGATATCTTTGTCATGGATTGGCAATCCATCATCCTGATCTTCTGAGTAATCATTCTGATACAATATCTCTGTTATAGAAAATCTTCACCACGCTTTTGCTGTGCATTAGAGGTTCTCCACCAAGTTGTCTTCTTCCATCTGCATACAAGGGTCTCTTTCTAGTATATGCTCTTTGTTCAATTGCTCTGGAGAACAGTCTTTGCATTCATCTGATGTAGAAATCCAACCCATGGATGTTGCGGATGATATAATGACTCATGTAGAGGTATGTCTGGTTTAATGGGATAAGCAATCATCATAGTTTTCTCCCTCCATTTGGAAGAACCTCTAGTTATGGATTTCACAATGCTTGCATATATACACTATTCTTCATGACAACTTTCAGTTCCTCTGCTTGATTGATTTTTGTGAGTTCATATCAAGCTGGTAATCTTGTGATTCTTGATACAATGACTAGTTGTTCATGCTTCTCTTTCTTTCTTGGAATCTTCACGTTCTTCCTAATGTTTTTCTTTAGATCTTGGGTGCATGGAGTTTCTTATAGATTCCATGCCCTAAAGATTCCACTTCTTCCTTTCATTATAGGATCATGGATGTGGATGGACAACCAAAGATACTTTAAGGCTTCTCTTCGAAGAAGACTTCTTCTGAGTACGTACTGTCTTTCATAGCTGCTACCATGGATATATACTTCATCATCTTCAATGGATCATAGGATTAGCTCCCTCCTAATCCTTGCTTCATGCATGAGTGCATGTTTTTCTTTTGGGAGTATATAATCATCTCCCTCTGTCTAACATAATCCACGCTTCATGTTTGCATCCTCATTGTCTTCTGTAAAGTGTCATAAGTCTTTCTCCAATTTCCTCTTGATTGATGACTTCTTTCTGTCTTTGCTTCTTCTAAGTTTCTTCAAGATTGATTCTGATTTCGGCTTATCTTTTAATAGCTTCCACATGATTTGTTTGATGTATTTCATCCTTTCATGTGTATTATATAACTTATATAATGATAGCAATCCTTATCTTGTTGTTCTTCCATAGGTATAGTTCTTCTTGGAACACATTATATTTCAAGAGATGGATATACAAGATATGTACAAAGACGATGCAAACGAGATATGTACAAGAACTAAGAAGTGTATTGTTATCTTGTCTTTAGAAGAAGAAGTATGTTTTATCCTGCTTGGTATTCTTTGTAGGTTCCTTTTCTTCGGCAACTGATGGTTCGTGTGTCCCCTTCCTTTTCCTTAGCTCGGGACAATGATTCTTGTAGTGACCATACTTTCGATAGTTGAAGCATTGTATTTCTGACATGTCTTTCTCTTGATTTGGATTCTTCCTTGAACCAAACTTTATTTTGTTCCTGAAATTCTTGAATCTTGCTGTAAAGGCTTGATCATCATACTTATTTTGGGGTTTCTCTTTTGCACTGATCCTTGATTCTTCTTGAGCACATAAAGTCCAAAGTTCTTTAAATGTAGGATACTCCTTCCTTGTGTTCATGCTTGTGGCAAATGCATCCCATGTCTTGGGAAGACCATTGAGTACTATGTTTACCAATTCCTTTTCTGAAATGATCTCTTCAATCTCTTGTAGTTGATCTCTTAACGGAGAGATCCTCCCAAAGTATGATGTTATGCTGTCATCATCATTCTTCTTCATGTCACAGAGCTCATTCTTCAGACTCATTACTTATCCAATGTTTCTAACTGAGAAGAGGTTTGTTAGGGCATCATACATCTTCTTTGATGAGTCAATATGGGAGATGTAGGGTATCAAGTGGTCTTTTATAGAGTCCACTATGATACTCATGGCATTGATGTCA